>PVJN01019245.1:0-37664 GCA_004026805.1 Lasiurus borealis | reverse complement strand
CCCCCCCCCCCCCCCCCCAGCCCTTACTCTCTACATGGAGGCTGTACATTGGGCGGAGTGCTGCTGAGTATACCAGGAGCTGGATTGCCCTTGCATGTAAAGTAGTGGTCCCCACCACTAGAGTCAAGCCAAAAGGACCTGACACTGTTATACCATCTCCCATGCCCACCAAGTGCTCAGCTCCTGAAGGTGAGGTAGCACTCAGAGAAAAGCATGCCTTATAGCTGTGGCTGAGAGGTTTTTGCCTATAGTGAGAAGGGGGCCATAAAACAGTTCCTAATCTCTTTCCCAAGGAACTGATTTTATTGACGACAAAGTGTGGATAAGTTAAAGCCTGAGGGTACGCTCAAAAACAGTGGAGGTGGTAGTGAAAGGAAATTGGGAAGAGATTTGTAGATTGATTGGACATTCTGGTTTAATTGTAGGATTGCTAGGCAGAAACCACCTTGGATCAGAACAAAACTCAAACACTGACTTCTGGAGCTCTCCCTTCAAAATAACCTCTATTTGGTATATTCTGTGGAACAATTTATATTTGTTGAAAACTATAGAACAATCAGCCACAATTACTGGAGTGGTCAGAGAAGGAGGCAGAGCATATTGCTAAAACCACTTTTATCCCGGGATGACTATAGGCAAATCCTTATCTGATACCCAAAGGAGCAACATCAGAGGCTTAACATTATGGGAATAGAATTTACTGAAAGAAGCTATTAAATTTGCTAGTTATTAAACTAACAAGCAAGCATAAAAATACCAAGAGTGGGGAGACCAATACTGAGAAATGATACAATATAATTAAAATATCTAATTTCCAACAAACAAAAATTGTGAGAAATGTAAAGAAACAAAATACAGTCATACATTATAAAAAAGGCAGCATATACTGCTTGTAAGCATGACATGTTGGAATTAGTATGCAACTCTTCAAAGTAGCCATTAACATCAATGAATTGAAATAAATCATTCTTAAAGAAATAAAGGAAAGTTTGGAGACAGTATTAAATTAGATAGAGAATATCATTAAGGAGATAGAGATTACAACAACAACAAAAAGAACCTAACTGCAATTCTGAATGGGAAAGCAAAAACTAAAATGAAAAATTCACTACAGAGGCCCAACAGTAATTTTCAACTGGCAAAAGAAAGAGTTAACAGGAGGTGACGCCATCAAAATATCAGTACAGGAGTTTTCTACCACTCTGTTCTCAAAGAACACTGATTTTGATAATCACTTACAGATGAGAGTACTTTTGTGGAAGTCTGGGAGTTCAGAGAAATTCCAGCATAGTGTTGGAGCAAAAACATCCTAGATTGGACTCTCAAAGGACTGTTTTCACTTTACCTGTGTCACCCCTAACCCAAGGTGGCACAGCTCAGTGCCAAGAGAGACTTCTTCAGCTAAATTGAGCAACGTGTTCTCCAAATTTAAAATGTTTATTTCCAATAAATACAGTATATCTATATAGTATATACCATTATTTGTGTGTGAAGACCTGGTAAGTGGAATAGTAATAAAATTGTTAGATTATGAGTTCTGGTATTAGAGGAAAGTATAACAGGATTACTGCAAGTTTTTTTAAAAATATATTTTATTAATTTTTTACAGAGAGGAAAGGAAAGGGATAGAGAGTTACAAACATCGGTCAGCTGCCTCCTGCACACCCCCCAATGGGAATGTGCCTGCAACCAAGGTACATGCCCTCAACTGGAATCGAACCTGGGACCCTTCATTCCGCAGGCCAATGCTCTATCCACTGAGCCAAACCTGTTTCGGCAGGATTACCGCAAGTTTGTTGCCCAGTTATGCTCACTCTTTTTGAAACTTTTTCTCAGCCACTAGTATATATTAAAATTGCATTGAATTTAGAAAATACATTTAATAGGTGTATCACTCTTCCATCTCAAAAGTCCTAATTGAGTGGTTTGTTGAATATTCAGGTGACATCTAGTAGTCTACCAAGTGTTTTAGGCATTGAGGATAAGAACTCCCATTTTGAAAATAGGATGACCTAGAAAACCTCATAATGCCAGCACAAAATACTTAGGAAAGCTGGATGAAATATAGCAGACACCCTTTTAATAACAGCTATATTTTAAAGACAATAAAGAAAATTCCTAAGGATCAAAAGCCAAGAGGGAACTGAAAGTTACAACCATACATATGAAATGATATTGGGGCTGCACTGTTCTTTATAACCAGTGGACTTTGGTTTTAATAGCAGCTAAATTGGGAAAGAGAGAACACCTTGGGTTTTACAGAGAGAATAGTTGGAACTGAGATTTCATTATAAAGCACCCTTAAATGCTATTCCTAACTGAAAGGATAGATTTGAAAAAAAATTTTCCTACAGTCACGGGGAGAAAATAAGGAATTTTATGTATCTTAGCTTGAATGCTGGTTTGGAGGAGAATCTTGAGATTTTTGTGCCCGTAGGTTTGCCTTCAGATGTTTGGGGTGTGAATTTACATTATGTGCATGGTCTTGGGTTGGTAATACTCCTGGGGCATGTGATAGAATTAATTGTAGAACTACTCTGGAGGGACATACTTGCCACCTGGGCTGCATGGTAGTCTCACGGATAACCCTGATAAAAAATAGTACGCATTTCAAAATTTACTAACATATACAAAGGACAGTTTATCATAAGCAAGAGACAACAAATCTGAGCAAGATCAAACTCACTAAAATTTAGGCACTTGCATTAACCTTAAGATAAGATATAATTTAAATGATTTAAGTTTTAAAGAAAAATTTATAAGCATTAGAAAAGAACAAAATTATCAAAAAATTTAAAAGATCAGGCAAATTAAAAATAGAACTTCTGCAAATGAAACATAGAGGCAGTGAAATTAAAGATTCAGCATTAATTAGCAGAATAGATCTGGCTAAAGGGAGAATCAAGTTTTTGTTAAGTAAATCTTAGGAAATTACCCAGAAGGTAGTACTGAGAGATTATAAAGTATGAAAGGTCAGTTAAAAGACATGGAGACTTGGATGAGAAGGATCAACATATCTATATATTTTCTTCACATGACTAGGAAAATTTTTTTCAAATCCTTTCAGTTAGGAATAGCATTTAAGGGTGCTTTATAATGAAATCTCAGTTCCAACTATTCTCTCTGTAAAACCCAAGATAAGATATAATTTAAATGATTTAAGTTTTAAGTATAAAATTTATATTCTATAAATGTTAGGGTAGATGACAGTTGTTAAAAATCTTGTTAACAGTTGTTTCTCCTAAGCTTTGCTTATAACAAACTACCTCAGAACTCAGTGGTTTAAACAACTTAGTGTTTCTCATGATTTTGTGGATTGACTGGGCAGTTTTGCTGCTTTTCCTTAAACTCACACAACTTTATTCAACTTTCGTGTTGGCTGGGGACTGAGCTTCACTGGAGTGCCTGGGATTCTTTCCATGTCGTCTTTCATTTTAGGCTTCTTCACATCATGATGGTCTTAGGGCAAATGTGGAAGGTGTAAGGCCAGTTTAAAGGCTAATGTTATAAATTAAATGGTGTCACATCTAGCATATTCTTTTGGCCAAAACAGGTCACTAAGATAATCCAGATTCATGGATTTAGGGAAATAGATTATACCTTGTGATGAAGGAGCTATAGAGATTGTGTGGCCATATTTAATTTTTAACATCAATATAGTTAGATAAATGCTATGATAGAGGTTCACAAAAGGTGCTATAGAGTAGAGGGGATGGAAACCTACCTCAACTTGGAGGGAGAGTCAAGAAAGACTTCTTGAAGAGGAAAATGCTTTACTTATGCCTTTTAAAAAAAAGCTTTAATACAGAGGTAGTAAAGCATCAAACAGACTGTGATATTATAGCAGGAAGATTAAGGAGAGGTGGGGTAGATAAGAGATCAATCAAAGGACATATAAGCATAACCAATGAACATAGACGCTGGGGGGTTGGGGTATGCCTGGGAGGAAGGGGGGGCAATGGAAAGATATGTATACATGTAACACAATTAAAAAAAAGGAAAAAAGCTTTATATGATGGTATAGTTATAAAAAATAGCTATTTTATTCAAATATTTTGACAACTCACATTAGAATCTGAGAACTTTCCATAAAAATTTAGAACATGCTGTGTTTTCACTGCTTGACTCCTTTGGTGTAGGAATCTTACACCTTAGTTCTTAGCCAAAGATAGTCTATAAATGTTGGTTGAGTTACATTCATTAGTACTTCTTAGGCAGAAAGTTTAGCTAGAGAATTTTTAAAACATTTTAATCTTCGTAGTCTTTTTGACGAATCCAGTTAACATTATTTTAGTTGGAAAAAAAGTTGCCAAGTTTTATTAAAATAGCTAACAAAAGTTACTTCTCACTTATTGCCTAAACCCATGGTCGGCAAACTGCGGCTCGCAAGCCACATGTGCCTCTCTGGCCCCTTGAGTGTGGTTCTTCCCACAAAATACCGTGGCTTGGGTGAGTCTATTTTGAAGAAGTGGCGTTAGAAGAAGTTTAAGTTTAAAAACTTTGGCTCTCGCCGAGGCCGGTTTGGCTCAGTGGATAGAGTGTCAGCCTGTGGACTGAAGGGTCCCAGGTTCGATTCCTGTCAGAGGCATGTATCTTGGTTGTGGGCACATCCCCAGTAAGGGGCGTGCAGAGGGCGGCTGATCGATGTCTCTCTCTCTCTCTCTCATCGGTGTTTCTAGCTCTCTATCCCTCTTACTTCCTCTCTGTAAAAAATCAATAAAAAGATATATTTTAAAAACTTTGGCTCTCAAAAGAAATTTCAATTGTTGTACTGTTGAAATTTGGCTCTGTTGACTAATGAGTTTGCCGACCACTGGGCTAAACTAATCTTCTGACTTAGTTTCTGATACTGTTTTAGAAGTAGGTGGTCTTATCCTCTGTAATACTGAGCTTTTATTCAGCAAGCAAAGTTACTGAACCATGAACGCACAGCTGAATTGAGAAGATTAGGGTGGTGGTGGGGAGGACACATAACTAAATGTGTCAGAATAAACATAGATATCATAGGAATTACATGGGAACATATTGTTGCCTAAAGAAAGGTTTCATAGAATAGGCAGCAGTTCAGCAAAGCCTTAAAGACTCTTCTATAATAATAAAAGCATAATATGCTAATTAGACCAGACATCCTTCCAGACGACATTCTGGACAAAGCCGGGGCTGCGAGGGAAGCCCAGGTCCCAAATCTCAGCTCCTGGGTACCAGAGGGAAGCCAGTGTGAACTATTTTGATTTATACTTTCTTGCAGTATGACACAAGTAGTGGGAAGTGTAGATCAGGAATTTGTAATTTTTTTGATCACATATGGGTTTCTGAGGCACACACTTCATTTCCTAAGCATGCATGCTTCTTTGAGGACATAAAATCTCCACTGACAACCAGTCCCAAACTGCCTAAAGCAAAGTAGCTTTGTGAACTGGCACGTGGAGAGAGGCCTTGTTGGTATTGTTGCAGTGGAGGGAAGTAGGCTATACAGCTGCTAGGTATTGCCTTTGGAATACTTTGTCCTTTGGTCCATAAGTGCAGTTGTTTTCTCAGTGACCAGTTCTATCATAAGTTACCTTTACTTGATATATTTAGAAAGGACAGGTGTTCTTCCAGTAATGCTTTTTTTGTATATGAATAGTAGGTGTGTTTTTCTGGATCACGGAAAGTGGAATAACTACTTTTTTAAAAAGTTACTTGCTTTTCTAAACCTTAGCTCCAATAGATAGATCAGAGTTTACTTAGGAATGGCTGAAAATGGGATAGGATGATTGGATGCTTATTGATGACAGGTACTGTGAAGAAATGAAATAACCCCTGTAAAAAACACAGTGTCTGAAACAAATAACTGCCCATTGGTCATATTATTGTATCATTGAGCCCTCATGACAATCCTGTGAGATAGACATGAATGTCATCATTTGAGATGAGACAGATGTGGCTCCCGGAGTTACTTTGTTCACAACCAACAGAGTTAAGTGTCAGAGCCATGTCCCAAATGCATATCTGTGTTACTGTGGAGCCCAATTAGGGCTACTAAGGATAGATTTGCAGGCTATACTCTGTACTGCCCAAAGGGTGCTGGTCTCATAGTCCATGTGAATGGTGCCTCCTGGAGTTGTGCCACAAGGTAGCTCTTGTTTCCAGTATTTTTTCTGCCACCTGTTTTATAAACAATTATGCATAAATCATTCACCATGCAGTCTCTGTCCTTGTAAATATTTACGTCTGTGTTTACAGTACTTACTAAATTGGCTACTTTATATTTGTTTTTCTTTGTTCAAGACTGTTTCCTAAAGAACTCTCCCTTCCTCTTCATGTATATAGCATGAAGAGGAACACAAATCTAAATGTTACTTTATTTGTATTTGTACATGTTTGCTTTTTGTTTTTATATTGTACTAAATAAATTAGAAGTCTTTTGGACTTAAAAGTTTGTTGTTTGTGAATTGCAGCATGCTATTTGGTTATGTATGTTATGTATATGCTACATATATATATTATATGTAATATATAATACACATATATACATTTTGGTTTATCCTTACCCGAGGATATTTTTCCATTGATTTAAAAAAATTTTTTTTAATTTATTTTTTACAGAGAAAAAGGGAGAGGGATAGAGAGTCAGAAACATTGATGGGAGAGAAACATTGATCAGCTGCCTCCTGCACGCCCCCAACGGGGATGTGCCCACAACCAAGGTACATGCCCTTGACCAGAATCGAACATGGGACCCTTCAGTCCGCAGGCCGATGCTCTATCCACTGAGCCAAACCAGTTTCAGCTCTACAGTGGTACCTTGAGATACGAGTTTAATTCGTTCCGTAACCTTGAGGTGTGGGAAACTATGAGACACTGGAGTCGTGGTAAACTGGTGGGTCGTGTGCGGCCGGCTGATCTGCGCGATTTTTCCTACCTCAAATGTTGCTCGTATTTCAGAGCAAAAATCGCTCGCTCGATGGCTCGTATCTCAAAAATCTCGTACGTTAGGGCACTCGTATCTCGAGGTACCACTGTATTGACTTTTAGGGAAAGTGGAAGAGAGGGAAAGACAGAGAAACATTGATGTGAGAGAAACGTATTGATTGCTTGCTTCTTGCACGAGTCCTGACCAGGGCCAGGGCCTTGAGGATCCTACAACCAAGTTATGTGCCTTTGACCGGAATCAAACCCAGGACCCTTTGGTCTGCAGGCCAACACTCTGTCCACTGAGCCAAACCAGCTAGGGCTGGTCCTATATTTTTTTATTGTAAATGTTAAACCTTAATGATACTCTCAGAATAATAGGAAATGATGGTATTTGTTTTTGTTTTTAAAACAAAGCTAAAATAAATCATTCAGATTAGATTTTATTTTCTATAAACCAAAATCATATCCAAATTGGATAAAATCATGCTATTTTGGCTTCTATTGTTTGCATGTATAAAATTCAGTAAACATGTATTGCAGGTGTATTGTGCACTAGTTACTTATCTTTGGGAATATAAAGATAAACTCTTACATATATATATGCTTAATATGCACAGTGTCCCTTGCATATTATTAGGCTGTTTGACCGCTGACTGGGAGTTCGATTGCTTGCCTTGATGTGCGCTTACCACCAGGGGGCAGTACAGAATGAAGGAAGGTCCGAACCAACAGCCCCAGCCATTTCGTGTACTGGGCCTCTAGTAAATATATATGCTAATATTATGGTAGCCCTCCTTGAGGAGGGAGTAGTTAAACTCAGAGGAGGTAACAGAATTTAAGCTTTGTCTTAAAGAAAACAAAGTAGAAGAGGGTGGCTTTTCAGGAAAGCAAAGCGTCTATGCAAAGTCTAGATGCTTGAAAGTTTATGAGGTGTCCTGGGAAAGGTGAGTAGTTTGATATGACTGATAAGAGATGGGAAGGTAGATTGTGAAAAACTCGTAGAATATACTAGTAGATAGGAATTTGAGCTTTACATTATGAGTTTAAAAAATAAGGCAATGCTAGATCAGAACTTAAATTTGCAATTATAACTTGAATGGCACTAGGAAAGATTGGTCACAGCAGAGAGAAAGAAGGCATGGAAACTACTACCTTTGCAGTAAGCTTGTGTAAAATGAAAGATGCTGTCATGTAGTATTAGCTGTGCAGAGAGAGAGAAGGAAAATGTGCACAATGAGCCAGGATCAATAGGATTTGAATAGTGTGGGACTGATAGGAGGCAAGGATAATCATGGCCACTGAGTATATAGTAGTGCAATTCATTGATCTGTTTAAAATATTGATACAGGAGGACAATCAGGTATGTTTTTTTAAAATATATATTATATTGATTTTTTACAGAGAAGAAGGGAGAGGGATAGAGAGTTAGAAACATTGATGAGAGAGAAACATCAATCAGCTGCCTTCTGCACACCCCCTACTGGGGATTGAGCCTGCAACCAAAGTACATGCTCTTGACCATAACTGAACCCAGGACCCTTCAGTCTGCAGGACAACACTCTATCCACTGAGCCAAACTGTGTAGGGCCAGTGAGTTAAGTTTTGATGCAATAAGTTCAGAGTATCTAGCTGAAGATGTCTGTCCAGTAGATAGTTGAGGAAGAGGTTGTAGGGATAGATTAGTGATTATTTATATATCATGGCGAGGTGAGATAGCATAAGAGAGGTTATTACCAAAAACAGAATCCTGGAAGAAACACCTGTTGAGCAGCAGATAAAGAAAAGGAGCAGTTATATTCTCTAATTGCATTGTTAGTAGCAACTACTCTTTTTTTTTTTCCTTCTATTTTCTTCCTATTTTGTAGAGCTGTTTTAGATTTATGGTAAAATTGAGAGGAAGGTACAGAGATTTGCCATATAATGCCTGCCTCTACATATGCATAGCCTCCCACACTATCAATATATTCTTTAGTTCTTTTTTTTAATATATTTTCATTTTGAGAGTATGTTTATTAAACTGGGGACAGTAAAACAAGGAAGGGCCTAGGATAGAAAAAGCAACAGGAGAGAGACTAGTCTGGCTGCTTTGGCTCATGAGAAGTTGGAGAAAAGGGAGCTTTGGAGACAGGTTCAGAGGGTTAGCCTTGGATGAGCTGTGACTACCCATCGTTACCCTGTTACAAGACTTGTGGGGTCCCTTAGAGTTTAAGCAATTCCGGGGGAGTGGGGAGGAAGAAAAGGCATGGGTATATGGATTTGCTCCTGGGAGGGAGAAGCGCGATCAATATATTCTTCTTTTTTTAATCTTTATTGTTGAAAGTATTACATATGTCCTCTTTTCCCCCATTGACCTCTCCCATCCTGCCTCTGCCCCCCACCTCAATATATTCTTTCTGTTTTAAGTCAAGTTTAAGGTAAAATTTATACCCAGTAAAATTCAACCCTTTTAGATGTATAATTATGTGACCTTGAATGAATGTAAACTTTTTTGTCACCACCACAGTCACAGTCAAAGTGCAGAATATTTTCATCATTCCAAAAAGTCGCTTTATACCTCTTTTTAGTCAATCCTCTTTCCTCCTTCATAGCCCTTGGCAACCAATGGTCTGATTTCTGTCCCCATAGTTTTGCCTTTTCCAGAATGCCATACAGTATATAGCCTTTTGTGTCTGGTTTATTTTACTTAGAATAATGCCTTTGAGAATCATCCTTGTTTCTGTGTGTATTAGTAATTTATTACTTTTTATTGCTGAGATGTATTCTATTATATAGAGGCCATAGGCATTTATCCATTCACCAGTTGATAAATACTACTTTTTATTCATTTTTTGTGTGATTATGATTAGTGCTGCTATAAACATTTGCACATAGGTCTTTGTGTAGACTTGTGTTATTAGTTTTCTTCAGTAAATACCTAGGAGGGAGTCATATAGTAAATATATATTTACTTTATAAAATTTTACAAAAAATAAAACAGCTAAAGTGATTGTACCATTTTGCCTTCCCACCAGCAATACATGAGAGTTTTTAGTTGCTCCAATCCTTGCCAGCCCTTGGTATTGTCAGGATTGTTTTATTTTTCATTTTATAGGTGTATAGAGGCATACTATTATGGTTTTGATTTTCCAAATGGCTACTGATACTGAGTTTCTTTTTTTAAAAATATTTTTTGTTGATTTTACAGAAAGGAAGGGAGAGGGATAGAGAATCAGAAACATCAATGAAACAAATATCAATCAGCTGCCTCCTGCATACCCCTATTGGGGAATGTGCCTGAAACCAAGGTACATGCCCTTGATCGGAATCAAACCTGGGACCCTTCAGTCTGTATAGGCCAACACTCTAGCCAAACCGGTCAAAGCAATACTGAGTTGTTGTTTTTTTAAAAAATATATTTTATTGATTTTTTACAGAGAGAAAGAGAGTGTTAGAAACATTGATGAGAGAGACACCGATCAGCCGCCTCCTGCACGCCCCCCCCACTGGGGATGTGCCGCAACCAGAATCAAACCTGGGACCTTTCAGTCCACAGACCGATGCTCTACCCACTGAGCCAAACCGGTTTCGGCCTGAGTTTCTTTTATATTTATTTGTCATTCGTGTTTGTTTGGTAAAATGTTTATTTTTTTTCAGTTGGGTTGCTTGTTTTTTTATTGACTTATGAGAATTTTCTGTAGACTCTGGATATAAATTCTTCGTAGCATATATAGTTTGCAAGTATTTTCTCCAAGTCTGTGGCTTCTTTTTATTCTCTAACAGTAACTTTTGAGTAGACATTTACAGTTTTGATAAGCCCATTTTATCAATTTTTTTCTTTTATGCATACTTTTTGTGTCCTAAGAAATTGTGTCCCAAGTTTGCAAAGGTTTTCTTTTATTTTTCTTATAAGTTTTGTAGTTTTAAAATTTATGATTAAATCTGTGACCCATTTTGTATTAATTTTTGTATATGAAGTATTGGTTGAGATTCATGTTTTTGCATGTGTATGGTGTCATATTAATTGTTCTAGTACCATTTGTTTTATTTGATTACGTTTCTCCCTTGAATTACCTTGCCAACTTTGATGAAACCAATTGGCCATATATGTGTGGTTCTGTTTCTAGATTCTGTTTTGTTACATTTATCTGTATGTCTGCCCTTTTATTAATATCACAGCATCTTGATTGACTGCAATTATATTTATTTAGAGATGATTGTGGTATCTGTTAGGAATGCTTTTGACAGCAAGGAACAGAAGGCCCTATTAATTGTGAGTTTATTTTCTCTTACAGCAAAAAGTTTAGAGATAAGCAGTTGCTGGTTTGTTTAAGGTGTTGTTCATCTATACCAGGCAGCTAGAAACTGTAAGCCTGCTGGTTTAATCTAAACTGCTATCTATTTTGAAAACACCTGTGGAAGTTTTTAAACATGCATATGCCCAGGCTCTGCTTCTGAGATGATTGAGTTGTCAGAGTAGGAGGTGAGGGGACAGAGGGAGGAGCAGGTGTTTGAATTTAACATGGTCCCTGGTACTGTTGATAATAGTGTTATGTAGTCACTAAAGGCCTGGTGCACAAATTTGTGCACTGGTGGGGTCTGCTGGGTCTGCCCCAATGAGGGACTCTCAGGCCAGGCAGGGGGGTGGGGGGGAGGTAGAGTGGTTGTGGGAGGTCAGCCATCCCTGCAGTGGAGGCTGCTCAGGGGTGGGGCTGGCTGGGGGGAGGGGCTGCAGGCGGTTGGCCAGCTAGCCCTGCCCCAGATCTGGCCAGTTGGCCAGCCGCAGTGAGCACAGTGAGTGTCATGGCGACCAGTCATTCTGGTTGTACTGGTGTTCTGGTCACTGGCTTTTTATATATAAAGATGGTTAATGAACCATTAATCTAAGGTTGTGGTTAGAGTGTGGTCCTCAGACCAGCAGCATCACTATCTCCTGGGAACTTTTAAAATGAAATTATTGAGCTCACCCCAGACTTAACTGACTTGGAATTCTGTTAAGGGCCCAACAGTTAGTGTTTTAATAAGTTCTCCAGGTGACAGATGCAGTCCAGCGTTTGACACCTTGAAAAGCTATTTCCCTGTATGCCTAGGAAAGATGAATGGACTATCTTTAAAAAAACACCTTATTTGATTTAACTATATAATAAATATGTATATTATAATTTTACAGATAGTAATTTTGAAATTGGGTTAAAGATTGACCCAATTGATAGTTGTTGAGTACTGTATTGGACCTAATTACTAAGGCATATGTTAGGTTGCTATTTTTAAGCAGCTTTTAAAAATCATTTTTTGTGTGGACATTACTTTTTCTTAGTTTTTAAAGATGAGTTAAGGAAATAGAAGGCAGTTCTTAATTTTTATAGACTTTATAAAGGAGGGAAGAAGGCGAAATACACATGTATAAACCAAAAGATAAACATATAAATATTTTATTTCAGGGTTAGGTATATTTTCATGATTGGTGAATACATTACAATTGTAAGCACCCAATGCAATAGAAAACTTGAGTTTTACTTATAGTATATTTTAGATTGAAAAGAACACAATACTTCATCACATGTAAGTGGCTTCTCTAATTTAGTTTGTTCTTTTAATGATTGCCTTCTCAGTTACAATTACTAATTGCTAAACATGGAATCTAATATTTTTTTCCGTCTGTTTTCAGGAAGCTCTGGTCTGTTCTTTTTTAAAAATTATTATTGATTTTAGAGAGAGAAAGGTGAGAGTAATATTGATTTGTTGTTCCAATTATTTATGCATTCATTGGGTTGATTCTTATATATGCCTGGTTGGGGATCACACCCACAACCTTGGCATATTGAGATGATGCTCTAACCAACTGAGCTACCTCTTTAAGGGCTTAACTGTCCTCGATGTTCTCCTTCCCTGAGAAAACATTGTGGATTCAATTTGGTTATCTTTTGTTTACTTCTGGTGATTCAGTGTTTCTGAAAGTATAAGAGGTTAATTGAAACTAATTTCTAGTTTGTTTTCTAGGTGCTTTTGAAAACACAATTTCTGAAAAAAGAATTTTGATTGCAGTTGTGAAGGAATAGGATTAGACATAAGCAAGAGTTAAAATTACTTGACTGAACACTTGTAGTTCCATTAGCAGTAATTGTAAACATAAAAGGAAGTTCACAGAAACAGACCTGTGTGTAATTGAAGCTAAGAGGCTGAACATCTGTCTGAATATCAGCCACTCCTTTTATTTCCAAGGCAGGAGTGGCTGATATATTAGAAGTTCCTTGGGAAAATGTTAGCAAAAAGGACTTGAGACTGTTTCTCAGTCATAATTTACAGCCAAAGGGACTTGAAGTTTATAAGTTATAAAAGATGTTTGGATTGGGTTCTTCGATGGACCAGAGGTACCTCTGTAAACCAGAATTTTGCTTCCCAACTTCTTTGTTGACTCTACGGGGAAGACCTCATTCTCTAGCAGTCTCATAGTCCCACCTCTTTAACATTTTGTTAGGGTGTAGTCTTCAGAAAGCCTCCAGATCAGCCGCTCTGTTTTCATCGTGACTTTCCTTTTCCTAAATTAATTCTTTAAAAGTTTTTCTTGAATAAGCCTTTAATGACCATACTGGGTTTGGCCACTATGGTTTTCTTTAGCATTGGGCAAGCTCCACTTGATTTTGTTCTTGTTTGTTTCCTTGTTGAGCAACTAATAATAAACCATCATGACTCTAGAAAAACATTTTGACATTATTGAAATGGATTGCTTCTGTTCCTCAGGAACATTCTATACATGCATCTCTCACGCGTTATTCAAGTGTCTGATAACTTTAAGAACTTGTTCATATCAGAGAAGTCTTCCTCAGAAAAATAAGAGATGTACTTACAGTAGGAGTGGTAAAATACATGGGAAATTTTATTACCTAATAAGTTATGTGTCTATTGATAACTTCTGGAAGCATACAGATTTTTTCTTTTTAACAATGAGAGAAGCTACTAAGGATATTCCTCTTAATGGCATTGTTTTCCATCAGACAGTAAAATTAGAAATCTTTTCTTTGTTAGTTTAGGACATTGTAGAAATTTTTAATAACGTTAATAGACTATTCACATGTATTTCTGGGTATTAGTCTCAAAGTTCTTAAACCTTTTCATGAAAAAAATTATCAATTAAGAGGGCAGCCTATTGCAGATCTTGATTTATTCTATTTTTAAAAAAACGTTTCAGGAAATACCTTCATATCAAAAGAAAAACTGATTTTTCTCTAGATGCAGCCCCTTTTGAATCAGGCCTGGCCTCTCTCTCACTTTGCTGATTGCGTGTATTTGTGACCCTTAGATTATAGGGAATGGAAGTGAGCAGCAGCTGCAAAAAGAGCTGGCAGATGTGCTGATGGATCCTCCAATGGACGACCAGCCAGGGGAAAAGGAGCTTGTGGAAAGGTCGCAACTGGATGGCGAAGGAGATGGGCCTCTTTCTAATCCGCTCTCAGCTTCGTCCACCATTAACCCTGTGCCATTAGTAGGGCTCCAAAAACCAGAGATGAGCCTGCCAGTGCAACCTGGACAAGGAGGTTAGGATTGCTGCATTGCTTACATTACTGAAGGTTATTGTTTTTAATATTTGAGCGTCTACCCTTATCTAGGTTTGATTCAGTGAGCAAAAACCATTATCTGTGTTCTCTAGAATGCACATACAAGATTTAGGGGAATATGAGGGAAGTAAATAGATGTACCATTCTGTCATTTATGCCAAAGAAAGAAAAATAGTTAAATGACATTAGGGATCTTACTTCGGATGTTTAAAAGAGGAGTTTGTGTACAGTGTTGGACAAATGGAGGAGTAAAGCTCGGTGAGAGATTTTGCTCCAGGCCTGTGTTATAGCTCTGTGGGAATAGTTGCCAAAGTGAAAAAAAAAAAAAGCTGAAGGAGGAAAAGGGCAATTAGAAAGGCTCATTGATGTAGAAACTGCAAATGTTTTATGGGAAAGGGAGAGCAAGAGGATTGAGAGAACTTAAAGTGGCTAAGATGATGAATGAGAGAAATAATTATAACAGAGCAGATTAGAACAAAGACAGGATTTTTCAGAGGGGTGAAATACTAAAGGGTTTGTTTTGTTTTCTCCTAAATATAAACAACAAAGTCAAAACAAATGAGAAGCAGAAATTGGATCTGAATCTCAGGTCACCTTTTAGACTCGGGATGAATAATACAGCAGTACCTGAACATTTTGGTGTGTAGTGACAGTTCTAGTATGAGATTTCTGGCTTTAATGGGCACTTCTTCTGGAACAATGGGATATTATCTCATTAGTACTTAATTTTAGAACCTAACTATAACTTGTAGGTTTTTACTTGGCTTTCATAGTCAACAAAATCTCAAAGAAAATTAACCATCTTATTATAATTTCTTTCAGATTCTGAAGGGTCAAGTCCTTTCACACCAGTGGCTGATGAAGACAGTGTGGTCTTCAGCAAGCTAACTTACCTAGGCTGTGCCTCAGTCAATGCTCCCCGAAGTGAAGTGGAAGCCTTAAGGATGATGTCCATCTTAAGAAGCCAGTGTCAGATTTCACTGGATGTAACCCTCTCAGTGCCAAATGTGTCTGAAGGAACTGTGAGGTAAGACCAGCCTCTCGAAGTATTTGTAACAATGGATCAGATTTCTGACCTGTAGTTTTAGAAATAAGCAGTCAAAAGACAAGAACATTTATTCATGTAATGTTCAGTTCTTCTGGCACTTAAGTTATCATGTCTTCCAAGTATTGTGACCCTTGTGAAAAATAGTCACTTGTTTGAACAGTTTTTTTATACTCCAATTATGTGTAGTCTAAAAGGTTGGTGACTGCTGGTGTGTAGCACATTAGAAATGGAAATGTTTGTGGGTTAATTTAAATATATTGACATGAGAGTCTGCCTAGCAATTTGTTTTCCGTGTTCCCTCAATACAAATACTAGCTTGACACATTAATTCAATAGGGAGTTTAATGCTGATTTTGGAAATAACAAAAAACAGTTGGCAAATATTAACTATTCCAGTACACAGTTTCTTAATTTTAAAAAAAAAGTACATTTTTATTGATATCTGAGAGGAAGGGGGAGATAGAAACATCAATGATGAGAGAGAATCATTGATTGGCTGCCTCTTGGACACCCCACACTGGAGATCGAGCCTACAACCCAGGCATGTGTCCTGACTGGGAATGTAACAGTGACCACCTGATTCATAGGTCAATACTCAACCACTGAGCCATACTGGCTGGGCCAGTTTCTTAATTTTTAAGATGATGAAACTGAGGTCTAGAAAAGTCTCTAGAAATGGCTATTTTTATATTAACTACATTCTACATTTTTTAGAATCAGTAACAAATATTTATATAAATTAGCTAAATGCAGAATTCTAAATAATCAGAAAACACAGCTAAAATAAAGTAACATTTCCCCCTAAAAGTACAGTATATTTTTATTTCAGAAAAATCAGAATACATAAATAAGCAAAAATTAAGGAAAATACTTAATTCTACTTCTATTAATAAACTCAGTTAACATCTTAGTTTATTAAGACCCTCTTTATGTATTTGTATGTATATATGTTTATGTGTATATATAAGTATATGTACATGCATGTATACTTATAGAACTATTATAATCAAATTTTTTATTTTTATTTTTTCTGCCTTTTTATTTATTTAATAAATCTTTATTGTTCAGATTATTACAATTGTTCCTCTTTTTTCTCTCCATAGCTCCCTTCCACCCGGCTCCTATCCCTCCTTCTGCCCTCCCCCCACACCCCCCTCGGCCGGCATTGTCCTCATCCATAGCTGTATGATTTTTGTTCAGTCTCTCCCTGCACTCCCCTAACCCTTTTCCCCTTGAGAATTGTCAGTCCACTCTCTTTCTATGCCCCTGATTCTATTATATTCACCAGTTTATTCTGATCATCAGATTTTTTATTCACTTGATTTTTAGATTCACTTGTTGAAAGATATGTATTTGTTCATAACTTTTATCTTTATCTTTTTCTTCTTCTTCCTCTTCTTAAAGAGTACCTTTAGCATTTCATATAATACTGGTTTGGAGTTGATGAATTTCTTAATTTTTTTCTTATCTGTGAAGCTCTTTATCTGCCCTTCAATTCTGAATGATAGCTTTGCTGGATAGAGTAATCTTGGTTGTAGGTTCTTGCTATTCATCACGTTGAATATTTCTTGCCACTCCCATCTGGCCTGCATAGTTTCTGTTGAGAAATCAGCTGACAATCATATGCATGCTCCCTTGTAAGTAATGAACTATTTTTCTCTTGCTGCTTTTAATATTCTCTTTGTCTTTTGCTCTTGGCATTTTAATTATGGTTTGTCTTGGTGTAGTCCTCTTTGGATTCCTTTTGTTGGGGGTTGTGTGTGCTTCCTGGACTTGTAAGTCTATTTCTTTCACCAGGTGGGGCAAGTTTTCAGTCATTGTTTCTTCAAATAGGTTTTTAATATCTTGCTCTCTCTCTTCTTTTGGCACCCCATAATTTGGATGTTGGTACGTTCGAAGTTGTCTCAGAGGCTCCTTACACTATCTTCATATTTTTGGATTCTTTTTTTCTTTTTCCTTTTCCAGTTGAGTGTTTTCTACTTCTTTGTATTTCAAATCTTTGACTTGATTCTTGTGTTCCTCTCTGTATAATATTTTTTGCTGTTAGATCTCTATAATATTTTTTTTTTCAGTCAGTGTATGTTTAATTTCTAGTCCTTTTTCATCTCCTCTTGGGTCTCGCTACATTTATCCATCTTTTTTAGGAAATTCTTGAAAAACCTTTTAACTGTGGCTTTGAACTCTATATCCAGTCTTTTGTTTTCCTCCATTTCTTTCATTTGTGATCTTTTCCTTTGTCTCCACATTTTCTCTGCTTCCCTCAGTTGGTAGAGTAGCTTTGTGTGCTAGATGTCCTATATGGCGCGAGTCTCCAGCCCTCTGCCTTTCTCGGCTCCCTGAGTTTCCGTGCACTTCGAGGACCTGAATGAGTCTGGGTCCCCAGGGTCTCGCCCGAAATTGGAGTTCAGTGCATTTGGAACTGGATTTCAGCACAGTTGGGAGGTTTTGTCTTCCTCCTACGAGAGAAAGCCAGTGGCACAATCAGCAGTCAGTCCTCTCTGGGCACACTTACGCATGCTTCCAGACCTCTGCCCTTCACGGCTTCCCTAAGTTTCCATACACTCCCGTATGAATCTTGCCCAGAACTGGGTCCAGTGCAGTTAGAACTGGGGTTCAGTGCAGTCGGAAGTTTCTGTCTCTCTCCCACTAGAGGAAGTCAGCCAGGCACTCCGCAGCCTGTCCTTTCCACATGCGTTTCTCCATACCTCAGCTTTTTTCAGCCCCTCTCTTTCCTTTTAGTTGTAGAATTTCCTCTCAACCAGCTTTCCTGTGGTTCTGGATGATGTCCGTTCTTTTAGCTGTAGTTTTGAAATTGTTGTATGAGGCAGCAGTTTAGGTATTCATCTATGCTGCCATCTTGGTTTCTTCTCTATAATCAAATTTTTTAACAACAATGGAAACATACATACCATCTTGTAACATGCTTTCTTCACTTAGTTTTATATCATGACCCTCAGTAGCATTTTGACTTTTCATGTTAGTAGAGTTGTAGTTGTATGGGGATAGAAGTAAGTGAATTATTTAAAATTTCAAAAATCTGCATATGTAATTTTTTTGGAGTATTTAAAGAATGATTTCACAAATCCTAATTTCAGTTATATTTATTAATGTGGAACTTTTGTTGTTAATCTTCACCCAAGGACATTTTTTCATGTATGTATATTTTGTATGTATATATGTTTTTAGAGAGAGTAGAAAGGAGGGAGAAAGAGAGATAGAAAGAAATTTTGATTTGAGAGAAACATGGATTGTTTCCTCCTGTATACCCTGGCCATCATTAAAAGTCGAACCTGCAACACAGATATGTGCCGTGACTAGAAATCGAACCCACGATCCTTGGGTAGACCAGCCGACACCCTTAACCACTGGGCTACACTGACCAAGGCTGATGTGAAACTTTTTAAAAAAATTTCATTGTTGAAAGTATTACAGATGTCCCTGTTTTTCCCTCATTGACCCCTTCTAAAGCACCCTGGCTCAGGCCTTCACCACACTATTTATTATCTAGGTCCATGGGTTTTGCACATATGTGCATATAAGTTCTTTGGTTAATTTCTTCCAACCAACCATCCTTGTCTTCTCTCTCAGATTCATCAAATCTGTCCCTGTTTCTGTGTCTTGGGATCTATTTTGTTCATCAGTTTATTTTGTTCAGTCTAATTAGCATAGTATGTTTATTATAGATAAGAAAGCAGATAAGGTCATTCTTTTAGGAAATAATGAAAAGCACAGCTATAATGATTTATTCTGATAAGATTAATTTACTCATGGTTCTTGTCTTTAGTTACAGACTATATAAGAAACATATGTACTTACTGATATTATTTATGCCTTCCTGATTGCCTCCCTAAAATCTGGGGATTATGTAGTTTTTAATATAATGAAATTATGTAACTTTAGGAGTCCATGTGACTTAATTTAAGAATTAAAATTAATGTGGTTAGATACTTCCACTAAAGGTTTACATGAACTTCCTGCTAGAAAGATGAGTCTCATATCATAATATAGATGTAGTGAAAATAGTCCATAATCCCTCTAATCTTTTTATATATGTTTTTTCTGGACAGACTCTTAGATCCTCAGACAAACACTGAAATAGCAAACTATCCTATCTACAAAATCCTCTTCTGTGTCAGAGGGCATGATGGAACTCCTGAAAGTGACTGTTTTGCTTTCACTGAAAGTCATTACAACGCAGAGCTCTTTAGGATACATGTCTTCCGATGTGAAATACAAGAAGCTGTAAGTCCTTAAGTGAATACTATTGGCAAATGAAATTTCACCTTTACCTTCACTGTGTTGAAATGATTGCAATATTTATTATGGTCACTTATAAGCCAAATGAAATTCTCTGCAAGTGTTTTGCCTAGTCCAGTCTTATGGACAGAAATATGAATGAGCTAAAAGGCAGGTTAACCAAAACCTTGTTGCTGAGAGTGACAGAGGAGACCAGTTGGCTGCTTCTTGACTGGGTTAAATAGGCATCTTGGTTCCAGCAATGACAAATTTGCAAATGATTATTTTAAAGCTAACTTTTGTACTTATTTTTAATGTATCCAGATAGTTTCTAAGAATTTAGAAAATCATTTTTCAATTGGGTTTTTAGTGTTTACAACCATTTCTTTTTTAAAAACCTGTCACTGGCCATTTCGTATTTCTTGCATTTAGGCATAAGAAATTAGATAATTTACCAAAAGATGTCAGAAGGAAAACTAGATAACAAAGTCAAACTCATAGAAACAGAGGAGAAGAGAGGTTGCCTGGGGTTAAGGGAAATAGGGAGAGGCTAGTAAATGAGAACAACCTTTCATGAATAAAATTTGAGGATCTAATATATATCATGGTGACTGTAAGTGATAACACTGCATTTACAATTAAAATTTGTTAAAAGAATGGAACTTAAATGTTCTCATCAAGGGTGGGGAGGGGGATGACATGAATGTGTTAATTAATCAATGGAGGGAGGGGCGGACCCTTTCACAATGTGTACATATATCAAATTACCATAATGCACACTTTAAATATCTTAGAATTTGATGTCAGTTATACCTCAATAAAGCTGAAATTAAAAGAGTAATTATAAAAAAGAAATCAATAAAAAACAGGAATTATTCTCCCTGACAAAGTAGGTAACTTTCAGTCTTAATAAAAGTATTTTATTTCCTGTGATAACAGCCTGTTTTCTAACATGTCTGGTTGTAGGTAAGCCGGATACTCTACAGTTTTGCCACTGCCTTCCGCCGTTCTGCCAAGCAGACCCCACTTTCAGCAACTGCTGCACCCCAGACTCCTGACAGTGACATCTTTACCTTCTCTGTGTCTTTAGAAATAAAAGAAGATGATGGTAAAGGTTATTTTAGGTAGGGCATCTGTGTCTTTAGAAATAAAAGAAGATGATGGTAAAGGTTATTTTAGGTAGGGCATCTTATTTTTTTAAATATATTTTATTGATTTTTTTACAGAGAGGAAGAGAGAGGGATAGAGAGAAACACTGATGGGAAAGAAGCATCAATCAGTTGCCTCTTGCACACCTCCTGCTGGGGATGTACCTGAAACCAAGGTACATGCCCTTGACTGAAATTGAACCTGGGACCTTTCAGGCCACAAGCCAATGCTCTATCCACTGAGCCAAACCAGTTAGACCATCTTATCTTATTTTTGAAATTGTATTACCCTGCTATATTATCTGTAGTTCAAAGAAAACTGGTCAGATTATATAATTTTCATACTATAAAATGATTGCTTTAATAGGTGGAGTTTGTTTTTTTAATGTAAGTGATAAAGGAAAGAAAACAAGCAAATTTGCAGAGGTAACCTTTGAAGAATTAAAAAAAAAAATTAAAGTGGGGAAATGTCCCATTCTTATATTCTTTTAGTAAGATGATAATGACAGAAACTAAGTTGGATTTGTTTTGCCAGGGGTTTGATTTTGGTTTTGATATTGTTTGGTTGCTCTATTTTAATGATCTAAAGATCTGAAGGCTATTGAAATACTAAAGTTTTACCACTAAGGTTTATCTGAACACATTGGAATGACAAGTGAGGTAGCGACTGAAGTCTATCCTTGCATATAAGGTCAGAAATAAATGGTTTGGCTTTTTAGGTAAAATTATACTTTTTTGAATGGTGAAAAGAACCCTGGAGTAGAAAAAACAGTTGTAGTTTAATTATTGCTACTATTAACAGTGTGAGCTTTTCCAAGTTACTTTACGTTTCCTGGCAATGGTTTCCTTACTTATAAAATGAGTAAGATCCTTTCATACTTTAAAATAAAATATTATAGTTGTAAATGATTAGTTTTTTTTTTCTCCATAGCCCTTATCAGAAAATTGGTGCTATTAGGGATTAAGATTGATAATTGCATATCAAAGTCTCTTTTCTCTATAACTACTTCATAAAATGGATAAAGTGAAATTACATGAAAATATTAACTTTTAATATTTGATTTTAAATCAAAAGGCACACTAATACTAAATCATTTGGAAAACTGATAACTATTTGTCTCCCTTCAAAGATTTTGGAATTGCCATGCCATCTGGTGGCCAATTTAGTATATACTGCAGCTTCAACTTTGATTCATGCTCTGTATGAGGCATGGTGCTCTGTGCTTTCTCATTAACTTTATTTATATTCTCAGAGCAAAACTGTGTCATGGTGCTTCCTTCAGTATACATTTCTTCCCTATAAACTTTGTAATATTTTTTTCCTTTTTGAGAAACAAAGCAGTTTTAACTACATTGTTTTCCTCTATTGAAGATACTTATGTAGCTGCTGTTATAAATTCTGCTTAGGAACGGGAAAGATTTCTAAGATATCTCAGAGGAGAAGCACTAGAATAACCTTCTGCAGTCAGTCATATTCAAGTTAGAATGATCACAATTACTAGTACACATATCTCTATTTCTATTCCCCTTAATTCCAAGGAGATGCTTAATAGAAAATTCCTGGATGGTCAGATTTGCTTGTCACATTTGTTAGGGCTTTGCTCTCTTTTTGTTGCATAGCTTTTCTGAATTTGTAGTTTATAGTAGAACATAGTGTTGTGTAACATAGTAGTGATGAAATCATTGAAAAGTATTCTTTTCTTTGTCAGATTTGAACTTGTCAAACCCAGTTCCATTTATCCAGTGGTTCTAACATGTGGTTTTATCGTAACATAAA
The DNA here is from genome assembly GCA_004026805.1 of Lasiurus borealis. Taxonomy (NCBI): domain Eukaryota; kingdom Metazoa; phylum Chordata; class Mammalia; order Chiroptera; family Vespertilionidae; genus Lasiurus; species Lasiurus borealis. The sequence continues at coordinate 15,026 of PVJN01019245.1, read as the reverse complement.
TGTAAGCAAAGTGCTGTGGCAAGGATTAATGCTCTTCTTTTCATTCTTGAAAAAGTACAATTCTTACATTATTAAAATTAGGAACATGGTTTTCACTTTAGCCTTTAGGAAGGTGGGGCGTTTTAATTGATACGATTCAGATGACTTCTTTTTTGTCTTACTTAATCTAACCCCATTAGATAGGCTAGCTATTTAATATTGTCCTTGTTTTGTATGTATGTAAAGAAACCCAGGGAGTTAAGCCTGAACCTCATTTTTTTTTAATTTACACAATTGGAATTAAATGTAAAATTACCTGGTTGAACCCATTCAATGATATGGTGACAAGACCAAAAATCTACACTTCTATACTAATAAAAGAGAAAGATACAAGTTGACCGTACCTCCATGATGCCCATCAGCCAATCAGGAGTGAGTATGCAAATTAATTTAACAGAGATGACTGATTAGTTTGCATACGCAGGTGCTGAGTGGCTAGGGTGGGTCGGGACGTAGGTATTCCACACTACCCCAGCAGCTCCGGGCCTCTGGGCAACCTGAGAAGGCGGAAAATCAGCTCTGCCAGAGCGACGGCAGCGCTGGCAGCCGGAAGGAAGGCTCATTCTTGCACGAATCTTCGTGCATCGGGTCTCTAGTATAAATATAAACTAGATACTCAGATCAGTGAATAAACTCCCACTGTTTACACTCTGTACTCTTTTTCTTATTAATGTGGTTTTTCCTTGTCCTTCAAACTCAGAGCACCAAAAATAACTTTATTTCCATTGTTGATATTTTGAATGCTGCTGAGAGATAGTATTACTGTTGTTCCTTGAACTACATGGGTTTGAACTGTGTGAGTCCACACATACACAGATATTTTTTAATAAGCATTACGTACTTACCACCAGATTTTGCATCCATGGGTACAACAACTGAATCAACAATAGTATTTCCATCCATACTTGGGAATCTACATATACAGAGAGTCAACTCAAGTTGAAGGTTGCAGATGTTTAATGTCTCTAATCCCCACAAGAGTCAACTGAATATTTATTTATGTTATATCATCCACTGCTCACAAAGAATGAGTGTTCCTATTGCCAGTTGAAAATTGAGTCCTATGTATATCGTTATAGTTGAAAATTCTATCAGCCACAAATATTTAAGTTTTGTATGCAAAATTTTTTCTGTATGTATGTTTGTCATTTCTAGATTTCTTTGCTAAGATTTTGATTTTTTTAAAAAAAATCTGTCTTATAAAATGTTCTTAAATTGGTTACTATTTAAATGTAGAGGAGTTTTGAACTAGTTTTATTTCTTCAGAGCCACTTTTTAGTTTTTGTAGGTACTCAGTGCTCTCAGTTGGCTTTTTACAGTGTCTTCTAATGGTGCTGTTGCCATTCTCGAAGTTGTTTAGTAATAAGACACTATTCAGACTTGTTGCAAATTGGCTAATAACGATAGGCAGATGTTTGCCTTTGAGAACAGAGGAGCTAGAAAAAGTCTTGTGAGGGAGATTAGGGGATTATTTTGGTAAAATGTCACTTTAGGAATATTTTCAACTTGTTTCTTAAGCTGATTTAAACTGCATCATTAGTATTCTTTGTAGCGCTTACAGACATGCCTCAGATATGTGGGTTCTAGTCCAGATCATGGCAAGTTGAATATTGCAATAAAAATCACATAATTTTTTTGGTTTACTGGTGAATATGAAAGTTATGTTTGTACTATACTGTAGTCAAAGTGTACACTATCATGTTTAAAATTTTACATATCTTAATTTAAAAATACTTTGTTGTTTAAAAATGCTAACCATCATCTGAGCCTTTAGCGAGTCAGATTCCTTTTGCTGGTAAAGGGTCTTGTCTTGATATTAATGGCTGCTGCTTGATGAGGCTGTGGGTTGCTGAATTGGAGTGGCTGTGGCAATTTCTTAAAATGAGACGACAATGAAGTCTGTTGCATCAATTGACTCCTCCTTTCACAAACAATTTCTCTGTAGCATGTGATGCTGTTTGATAGCATTTTGTCCACAGTAGAACTTGTTTTAAAATTGGAGTTAGTCCTCTCAAACCCTGCCGCTGCTTTTCCATAAGTTTATGTAATACTCTAGGCCCGCTGCATGTGCACCAGTGGGGTTACTCAGCCTGGCTGATCCCTTTTGTAATCCAGGACCCATCGGGGAATGTTGAACTGCCGGTTTCATCCCTATCCCCACAGGCCAGGCCAAGGGACATCACCACTGCACAAATTCATTTACATATAAGATCTTTGGTTAATCTCTTCCAGCCCTCCCCTACCCCTTTCCCTCTGAGATTCATCAGTCTGTTCCATGCCTGTGTGTTGTTGACCATCTGCCTCCTGGTGGTCAGTATGCATTATAGCTACCAGTCGAACTGTTGCTTAAGCTTTTGTATTTATGTAATACCGGAGGCGTGGTGCATGAATTCGTGCATGGGTGAGGGAAGCCTTCAGCCTGGCATGTGCCCTCTCACAATAAGGGACCCTTGGGGGATGTCCGACTGCCAGTTTAGACCCAATCCCCAGGTGCCAAGCGGCAGGCAGCCAGGGTGGAGCCTGAGCCGGCCCTGTGTTGCATGCCCATTCCACCTCCTGCGGCTGCTGCTTGGTAGCGCTGTCGTGGAGTCAGGAGAGGCTCCTGCCACTGCAGCTGTGCTTGCCAGCCATCAGTCTGGCTTCTGGCTGAGTGGCGCTCCCCCTGTGGGAGTTCACTGACCACCAGAGGCAGCTCCTGCATTGAGCTTCTGCTCCCTGTGGTCAGTGTGCATCATAGTGACTGATCGACCGATCATTCGTCCCAGCGGTCACTTACACTTTTATATAGTATATATATTCTAAATCATTTGTTGTCATTTCAACAGTATTCACAGCATCTTCACCAGGAGTAGTTTTCATCTCAAAAAACTACTTTCTTTGCTTATCCATAAGAAGCAATTATCGATTAAAGTTTTATTAAGAAATTGCAGCAATTCTGCCACATCTTTAGGCTCCACTTCTAATACTAATTATCTTGCTATTCCATCACATCTGCAGTTATCTTCTCCATTGAAGTCTTAACCCCTCAAAGTCATCCAGGAAGGTTGCAATTAACTTTTCATACTCCTGTTAACATTGATATTTTTTATCTCTTCCCTTGAATCATGAATGTTATTAATGAATCTAGAATGGTGAATCCTTTCCATGAGGTTTTCAATATACTTTGCCCAAATCCACTAGAGGAATCACTGTCTGTGGTAGGTTATAGTCTTAAAAAATGTATTTTCTTAAATTATAAGATTTAAAAGTTGAAATAACTCCTTGATCATGAATTAAAGAATGGATGTTGTGTTTATAGGCATGAAAATAACATTAATCTCATTGCACATTTCCATCAGAGCTCTTGGGTGACCAGTGATATTTTTAATCTTTTTTCTGAGCAGGAGATCTCAACACTTGGCTTAAAATAATCATTAAACTCTGTTGTTCACAGATACTTTGCTATCTAGGTTTTGTTGTATAGAGTACTGAGAAGTTGATAGGGGGGAGAATAACTTTGATGTGAGAGAGAAACATCGATCTGTTGCCTGCTGTAGGCACCATGACTGAGGATTGGATCTGCAACCTGAGTATGTGCCCTTAGTGGGCATCTAACATGTGATCTTAGGTGCATGGGATGATGCTGCAACCAAATGAGGCAGATTAGCCAGAGCTAGCATAATTCTCAAGGGCCCTAAGGTTTTTGGAATGGAAATGAGCATTGGCTTCAACTTGAAGTCATCAACTGCATTAGCCCCTAACAAGAGTCAGCCTGTCTTTTCAAGTTTTGCAGCCAGGCATTGATTTCTCGTTCTTTAACTATGAAAGCCTTAGATGGCACCTTCTTCCAGTATAAGGCTGTTTCATCTTCATTGAAAATCTGTTGGTCAGTAGAGCTACCTTCCTTAATTATCTTAGCTAGATCTTCTGGGTAACTTGTGGCTTTTACATCAGCCTTTGCTACTTCATCTTGCAATTTATTATGGAGATTATTATGAAGATGGCTTCTTTCCTTAAACCTCATGAATCCACCTCTGCTGGCTTTAGACTTTTTTTTCTAAAGCTTTCTTACCCCTTATAAAGCCTTTATAGATTTGAACAAAGTTAAGGCCTTGCTTGGGATTAGGCTTTGGCTTAAGGGAATGTTGTGGTTGGTTAATCTTTTATCCAGAACCCCCAAACTTTCTCCATATCAACAATAAGGCTGTTTTGCTTCCTTATCATTCATGTGGAGTAACATTTTAAATTTTTTTAAGATATTTTATTAATTTTTTTACAGAGAGGAAGGGAGAGAGGGATAGAGAGTTAGAAATATCCATGAGAGAGAGAGACATCAATCAGGTGCCTCCTGCACACCCCCCTACTGGGGATGTGCCTGCAATCAAGGTACATGCCTGGAATTAAACTTGGGACCCTTCATTCGGCAGGCCGATGCTCTGCCCACTGAGCCTGAGCCAAACCAGTTAGGGCACTTTTAATTTCTTCTAGGAATGTTTTTTTTTTTTCATTGACAACTTGGCTAGTTGTTGGGTGCAAGAGGCCTAGCTGTTAGCCTGTCTGCTTTCAGTATGCCTTCCTCAATAAGTGTAATCATTTAGAGCTTTTGAGTTAAGGTGAGAGATTGTGACTCTTCCTTTTACTTGAGCACTTAGAGGCCACCGGAGGGTCCTTAATTGGACTACTTTCAATATTGTGTCTCAGGAAATAGGGAGTTCTGACAGGAATGGCCAGTTGGTGGAGCAGTGAGAACACGTAATATTTATCGATTAAGTTTACCATCTTATATGGGTGCAGTTTGCAATATCTCAAAAGAATTACATTAGTAACATCAAAGATTACTTATCATAGGTCACCATAACAAATATAATAATTATGAAAAATTTGAAATGTTTCAAGAGTTACTAACATGTGACAGAGATATAAAGTAAACAAATGTTTTTGGAAAAAAGTGCCGACAGAATTGCTTGTTGCAGAGGTGCTACAAACCTTCAAAATGCATTATCTGCAAAGCACAATAAAGCAGTGCATAAGACGATGTATGCCTGAATTAAACAAGCTTACAATTAGCTTATCACTGCCTAAGGAAGTGATAGGCAGCACCTTCCTGTTGGCCATATCGTCTTCATCTCTGATTTTTTAAAGGCACCTTGATTCAAAATTCAAAGGATCTATGATTAAGTATATTTTCTCACATATTTAAAAAAATAAGGCAATAATAATTTGTCAAAACCAGTGACTAAAAAGAAAGGAAAGAAAACGTAACTTTTTTTGAGCAGCTGTGTGTTGGATGCTAGGTGGTTTATAAATACTTAATTTTTTTCAGGAACAAAAATGAAAAAAACTAAAGCCACATTTTAGGGGATGGAGGAGTGGTTTTTCTAGCTTTTATAAATGATTTAGTGGGTTACATACAGTGTACAGTAATGTTATTTTCACATTAAGAGGCAGATGCAGCAAATCTAAATTGTGTCTTATTACTGGAAACTTCAAGTTAATGGCAACAGAATAGTAGAAGATACTATAAAAGGCTACATGAGAGTGCCGAGTATCTACTCAAATTAAAAAGTAGTTATGAATAAATAAAATTAGTTTGAAGCTTCTCTACATTTATATAACCAATTTAAGGACGCTTTATAACACTGAGGTTAAAAAATGGGTGAATTTTAGTAGAGGTGTGTAGAAAAACCTTTTATTTGAAAACTAAATGCAAAAAAAAAGAATAGGATCTGTGATTCTTTCTTGAACCTGGTTTTCGTAATATAACAAAAAATGTTCTGGTATATCTCATAAGAAAATACTTTGCATAAATGAAGTATGTTGAAATAATGAAATATGTTGTTCTACAGTGCAGTTCCTAAAGATAAGGACAGACAATGCTTTAAACTACGCCAAGGAATTGATAAGAAGATTGTCATCTATGTGCAACAAACAACTAATAAAGAACTTGCCATTGAAAGGTAAGCATTTCTTGTAAATTAAGCTTAAATGTAAACTTTAGTTTTTATCAGTATAGTGGAGTAACATACTGTATTCAGAAATGTATTTGTGCCAAAACTGGTTTGGCTCAGTGAATAGAGCATCAGCCTGCGGACTGAAAGGTCCCAGGTTCGATTCTGGTCAAGGGCATTATCTTGGTTACAGGCACATCCCCAGTAGGGGGCGTGCAGGAGGTGGCTGATCGATGTCTCTCTCTCATCAGTGTTTCTAACTCTTTCTCTCTCCCTTCCTCTCTGTAAAAAATCATTAAAATATATTTTAAAAAATTTTTATTTGTACTCTGTCTAGTGGCTCAGTTGTTTGAAGTGTTGTCTGCATACACCAAATGGTTTTCCCTTTGATCCCTGGGTGGGCTGCCTGTTGATGTTTCTTTTTGTCTCTCTCTGTTTTTCCCCCTTCCCCCTTTCTGACCCTCCTTCCTTCCCTCTCTTCTTCTCTCTCTAAAAATTTATACTTCATTGAGAAGAAAATAAGTATTTTCAATTTTTTTATTCCCATGGGAATTCTTTTGGTTATTCACTTCGATTTTTATAAATTAAATATTTTTCTTTTAATTTTTAGAGAGAGGAAGGTGGGGGAGGGGGATAATTTGTTGTTCCAGTTATTCTTTGGTTGCTTCTTGTAAATGCCCCGATCAGGAATTGAACTTGCAACCTTGGCATATTAGGACAATGCTCTTAACCAACTGAGCTACCTGGCCAGGGCCTATTTCATTCACTTTGAAAAAACTTTTCATAAGTCATTCATAAGTATGCTTACTTTATGTGATAATAGAAGGCAAACATAGATTATGCTTATCTAAATTAATGACGCAAGGGGGATTGTTTGGCAGTAGTAATTTATTGTTAATTTTAGTGTGTCCTTTTTTCCACCAGTAAGAATTTTTTAAACATCTTTTTTGTGTTCTTTTTTTCCAAATTTATGTCAGTTCTTTCTTTGCAGGTGTTTTGGTCTTCTCCTTAGCCCAGGAAAAGATGTACGAAATAGTGACATGCACTTATTAGATTTGGTAAGGACTTTTTTTCTTTTTTTAAGTTTTACACTATTCCTTCAATATAGATTGTTTCACTTTATCTTATCTGAATCTAAAATTAAAGCACATTTATGAAGGTGTTCTTGTAAGCTATAACAACATAAAGATATGGACATTTATTTCTGACTTGATATTTACTAGCTTCTTAACTGTATTAGTGAATAATTTTTGTTTATCATGTAGAATTGATATGGGAATTAATGGAGAAAAGTTGTGAGAGAATTGTTTGCAAATTATTCACGAGCTTTATAAAAGTAGGTAGTATTAATCCTAGTTCTATTAAATGTAATATTTTCAATACTAAAATGTATGTAGTAGTAATTATTCACTTGACAGAAGAATTCAACATACAGGTTTAGATAATAAATTTCTCTAGTGTTTAGGTTGATATGATTTATGTATATGTTTTTAGGAACAGATGTACAAATAATTGGAACATCTTTAATTTTAACTAATTATTCAAAGACACTTCTATTAAAAAAACTTTGATTCTCTTTTTTTTTGTGTGTGTATTTTTTAAGGCAGCAAATTGGGGGTTCGCTGTTGTTTCCTTAATTTGGCATTAATGCTTGTTTTACTTTTTTCTTTAGGAATCTATGGGCAAAAGTTCAGATGGAAAGTCTTACGTTATCACTGGGAGCTGGAATCCAAAATCCCCACATTTTCAAGTTGTAAATGAAGAAACTCCTAAAGGTAATGAAGATTGCAAACATTATAGACAGAATTTTAGTCCCACGAAGAGACCTAAACCTTAGGACCACTTATTTGACAAGTAACCAGTGCTTACCTAATTCTAGTGAAACCAAAGAATTTTAATAGTTCTTTAGTTTATTACTAAATTTGAAGTGTAAACAAAGTATCATTTTTCCCTCACTTGTTTTTCCTTTCCCTGCTTCCTTTTCTACTTAGGTTCTTAATTTATTTACAGGCATCTAAATTTTATTTACTTTTGTGGAGAAGATAATACAGGCACATGTAGTTAAAAATTCAGAGGATATAAAGGTATCCCAAAAAATGTATACCCACTTTAGTAGCTGATAGCTCAATTTTGAAAATGAAATATATTTTAATTTCTGCCTTTATAATTATTCAAAGTGTCTGTATACATTTTGGGGGCTACTCTATATAGAGAAAAGTAAAAATCTACCACATTCCCTAGGGTCATACTCTACAGGGTACCACTGTGACCAGTTTCTTGTGTAGCTTTTCAGATACTCTGTGCATAAATAACCTTTTCAAGGTATTTCATACTCTTACCATATGTCTTTTGTTTAATTTATTGAGGTGATATTGGTCATTAGGTTTCAAGTGTGCACCTTCACCAAAAGTCACTTAAAGGTTGAATAATGTTATATCCTGAAAATGTAACATTATTTGCTTAACTAGTTCCTCTTATTGAGCATTTTCCCCTTCATTTTTTCTTATTATTCATAGCATTAGAGGTAAATAGATAAAGAATATAAACAGTTGCCATTGTTAACCAAGATTTTAAAAGTTGAGAAACCTAGCCTTGGTGAGAGTGGCATGAAGAAGACATGTGACATTATTGTAAAATAGTTTGACAGTACATTTTATAAGCTGTAAAGTGTATACTGCTCTTCTATACTAATTCCTTTTTAAAGAATCTACCCAAGAAAATAATTCTCAATATGGAATATAAATTTTCAAAACAGTAAATTACCTGGTTATTTTAGATTTTTAGTTAATGATATCTTAAAAGTACATAATAAAAGTAATTACTTTTACATTAATCATATGAGCAAATATATTTTCATTTTTTAAATTTGCTTTTCCCCCCTTTCTCTAGATAAAGTGTTGTTTATGACCACCGCTGTTGATTTGGTAATAACAGAAGTACAGGAGCCTGTTCGATTTCTTCTAGAGACAAAAGTCCGGGTTTGCTCACCCAATGAAAGGTTATTCTGGCCCTTCAGCAAACGTAGTACTACTGAAAATTTCTTTTTGAAACTAAAGCAGGTACTATACCTTTCCATAAATATTGGAGTGGGGGTGGGAAGGAGGTAAGAAAGGAGAAACCACTTTGAGTCTGATTTATCATTAATCTGACCTATCCCTTAGGTCCGTAGTTGGCAAACTGCGGCTCACGAGCCACATGCGGCTCTTTGGCCCCTTGAGTGTGGCTCTTCCACACTCAGGCCTGGGCAAGTCTATTTGAAGAAGTGGCGTTAGAAGAAGTTTACGTTTAAAAAATTTGGCTCTCAAAAGAAATTTCAGTCATTGTACTGTTGATATTTGGCTCTGTTGATTAATGAGTTTACCGATCACTGACTTAGGGTCATATGTATTTTAAATGTATTAAGAGGAAAATTTGTCTTTTATTTTTACCCATTTATCAGTTTTGTTGCTTTTCGTTTCTTCTTGAAGAACCAAGTTTCTCTCTGATCTCACTTGCCTTCTACCTATAGAAATTCTTTTAGCTTTTCCTTTAGTGCAGATGTACTTCTGTATCTAAAAATGTATTTGTCACTTTCATACCAGTAAGATATTTTCATTGGATATAGGATGCTGTGTTGAGAGTTTTTCCTGAGTACATAAAGTGTTGGGTACTGGAATATCAGGGGAACTTTATAAAGTAAATGATTTATCTAACCACTATCCTATACACATGAAACTATACAAAATAATAAATAAAATTTAGCACTGGGAAGGTAGCTAAGTTGGTTAAAGCATCATCCGGATAGGCCAAGGTTGTTGGTTCTATCCCAGGTTAGGGCACATACAGAGATTAAACCAATGAATGTGTAAGTAAAGTAGAATAACAAATCTCTCCTCACCTTCTCCCTCGTACCCTTTCCCCCTTTCTCTCCCTCTCCTGCTTCCTCTCTCTAAAATCATTAATTTTTAAAAAAAGATGTTTCCATTAAAAAATAAGTAAATAAAATTCTCTTAAAGGAAAAGAAAAAAGTATTAGCAGCTACCATTAATTGATGCCATCTTAATATATTGTGGTCATCACTGTACTAGCTACTTTCACCTTTTCTGTCTTATGTGATTTTCTTAGTGATCCAGTGAAAACAGTATTCTCATTTTATAGATCCATAGATGTAAAATAGTAGATTTTATGGGATGTTGTGTGAAAAAGATACATACCTAAGCTTTCTAGGAGCCTCAATCAGGGCTCTTTCCATTGCGATGTCTTTTTATTTTGTTTGTTTGTTTTTGTCTTTCTGTAAGAGTATTTTTAGTATTTACTTAAATTAAGCATACTTAAATTTTTTTTTGCTAAATATATAATTTAAAAAAATATTTTTTTAGTTTTTACTGATTTTTGGAGAGCAAGAAAGGGATAGAGGGAGAGAGAGAAACATTGATGAGAGAAAAATCATCGATTGGCTGCCTCCTGAACACCCCCACACAGGGGATCAAGCCCGAAATTTCTGGGCATGTGTCCTGACCGGGAATAGAACCGGTGACCTCTTGGTTTATGGGTCGATGCTCAACGACCGAGCCATATTGACCAGGCACAATTTAAATTTTTTAGCCACTTTGCAGTTCTCATTAGAAGTGAACAGCAGACCAAATTTAAGAAATATATATGTATTCTTGCTGTATGGGGAAACAATCATAGAAATGTTTTGAAAAAATGCATGTTTATAAATGGAATCTTCTTTTACTAAATTTATCTGATGACTCAGTAATTCTTTTTTAGCCTGGAAGCCTTCCCAACTGTGGGGAATGTTATATTAAGATGCCATCATATTAGAGAAGAAACATATTAGGGAAAGAAAGATTGCTTTTTTAGATTTAAACTTTCAGATATCATTTACTAAAAGAGGAAGAAATTGGTCTAAAATCTAGGTTTTCCAACCGTGACATAATGTGAATAAAAGGCCAACTAAGCATTCTTAAAACTATGGAAATATGGAATTTTAATTGCCAAAGACTTTAAAATCTTTTCTAAAATCATTATTTATAAATTGATAAACTGATGCCTATAAGACTAAGTGATGTGGCACATGCCCTATAGTCAAGTAATTAGTATAATTATACTGGAACCCTGGGTCTCCTATTTCTGTTTGCTGTGTGTATATATGTGGATGTGTATATATATAGGCACATGCACACATATACACTAAGTCTCTGTAGCTCTCAAGATAAAAAATAGGAAAATGCGTGCTATTCTAGAGCTCTTCCACTGTTAACTATTATTTAATAGCTCATTCAGATAAGAACTAATGTTTTGTGTTTTTTTTTTTAACATATTTTATTGATTTTTCACAGAGAGGAAGGGAGAGGGATAGAAAGTTAGAAACATCGATGAGAGACATCGATCAGCCGCCTCCTGCACTCCCCCTACTGGGGATGTGCCTGCTACCAGGATACATGCCCTTGACCGGAATCAAACTTGGGACCTTTCAGTCCGCAGGCCAACGCTCTATCCACTGAGCCAAACCAGTTTCAGCACAACTCATATTTTATAACAACAAAAGTAAATCCTGTTTCCTATAAAAATATATAATATATAAAATTTAAAAATAATGCCAAAGATTTTAATTTAGTTCATTAAGTAATGAGGGAAACAGACGGGAAAACTGGTTCTAAGTTTTGAGGAACTTGAGTTTATCTAGTCCTTCCTTTCAAAAGAGAATTAGAAAAAGATTGTGTTAAGTTAAAAAGAAAACTGGTGAATATCCTGTAGGTCAGCGGTCGCCAACCAGTGGTGGACCACCGGCGGTCTGGAGGTCCGAAAGGTTGGTGACCGCTGCTGTAGGTAACCTTTGGGTTATCTTTCCTGTTGGACAAAAATCATTTGCGTATCTACTGGACACAAATCTACAGGATAATATGTAACTTCTCAAAGTCTGGGTCCTTAATTAATAGTAAGTAGCTAAGTCAAAATTGGGTGGACGTGTTGAAAAAAAGTCTGCAAACTGTAGTCTGCAAACAAATCTGGCTTGGTGCTTGTTTTTGTAAAACTTTTGTTTTTGTAAAATTTTGTAAAATTTTTTTCAGAACACAGCCACACTCCCTGTCTTTGGCTGCTTTTGCATCATAATAGCTCAGATGAGTGGTTGTGGCAGAGACTATTGGTCCACATAGCCTAAAATATTTACTATTTGGCCCTTTACAGATAAGTTTACCAACTTCTGTATTGAACATTGCGTCAGGATGATATTGAAAGGACATGTTGCCATTATCTTGGAATGGGTTGATTTTTCTTAAGAACCCAAATGCACATTGAGATGATATAATCTGTTCTGCCTGGTGTTTCTGTACCTAATGGACTTCTTACCCTTTCCCCAGTTTCTGTGTTGCTACTTTATGTGCATATGTCTTTCTCTTTGGTGTAACCACCTTTCTAGTTGTCTGTGTCTTTTCCTACAGTTCTGCCTTGTCCTCTTGCTCTGTATTCCATTCCTTTTTTTTCCTTCCAACTCCTTAACCTGGCTGTAATATGCAATTTTAATATATTTAAATGTTGTATTGGTAAAGTTTTTTTATTCCCTATTCTTTTTTAAAAAATATATTTTACTGACTTATTTTACAGAGAGGAAGGGAGAAGGATAGAGTTAGAAACATCGATGAGAGAGAAACATTGATCAGCTGCCTCCTACACACCTCCTATTGGGGATGTGCCCACAAACAAGGTACATGTCCTTGACCGGAATCAAACCTGGGACCCTTCAGTCCGTAGGCCGACGCTCTATCCACCGAGCCAAACTGGTTAGGGCTATTTCCTATTCTGAATTTTAATTTAGGACTACTTAAACTGTTACATGTTTGCCTCAAAGTAAAACCAAATTACAAACCAATTTTTAGTCACCAAAATTTTGTTTATAATGTTAGTCTCTTTTCTGCCATTCACCTCTCTTCCCTCTACATCCCCCGCCACTTCCCCCACCCCTACAGTTACAGCTTTCAATTAAAGAAAAGTTTCCTACACTTTTTCAATTAAGCTGAAGGAGTGGAAACACACACACACACACACACACACACGGAAATAAGAGGACTTCCTTAGTTCTAAACTTTATTTTGGAATATTTTAAAACATTTTTTTTAAATGTAGAATTATATAAGGAAAACATTGAAGGATACCTTAAAGTAACTTGGCAGGCACAAAATGGTTAAATTTCTAGTTCACACTTACTAAATATTGGTTAGATGTTTGATGATATAATCTTTAGACAATAAATAAAATTGCAGAACTAGAGCCCTGCTTGAAACATGCTATTTTCTTTTCCTAAGGGTTTTAAAATGTAAACATATACTTTTCTATCTAGAAAAGGCTACCTTTAGTATAGCTATTTGAAGTAATACTTTTTATTCTCACATCCTGTATGAAGTCAGAAGTAGTATGCAATTTAAAAAATAAAGAATCTTACCACTTAATAAAATAATATTTTTCATCTTCAAGATAAAGCAGAAGGAGAGAAAGAGCAATACTGACACTTTATATGAAGTTGTGTGCTTGGAAAGTGAGTCGGAAAGAGAGAGGAGGAAAACTACAGCCAGCCCCTCCATTCGCCTGCCACAGTCTGGATCGCAGAGCTCAATGATACCATCTCCTCCAGAAGATGACGAAGAGGAAGGTAAATTGTAGGGAGAGCCTCAGTTCTGGTTTGGGGTGGAGGATTTAATTTTACCAGGGAATTGATAATGTGACAGCATTTGAAATTCTTTCAGTATGTACATTACTATACGTAAGAAACTGGGAGATCCCAAAAAGGATTAACTCAGGACCTTCTTGAAGATAATTGTAATCAAGTAGGACAAAATGAGATTTACAATTAGTTCTTTTTTTAAAAAATCAGTCTAGTATTAGCACATTTTCAGAGTAAATTTTACACAGTTTCCACTTGAATGCTTTCATCTCATCAGATTCATTTCACAGGGACAGGTCCAATTGCCAGAAGTGGCTTTCACATATGACTATGTCACAAAATACTTTAATATACCAATAGATATTTATACATTTGGGGTTTTATACTGATAAACATTAGGAATCTACCAGTTGGGATTTTTCCCTCTTTTTTTTAATGGTATATGTATGAACTAATCTGTCAGTCTACATAAAAGTGAGAAAGGGGAGGAAAATAAAAGTTTGGGAGGCATTTTCGAATTTATAATTTTGTACCAGAGCTTTAATTTTCATGGGGAAAAAGGTGCTTATGATAGAAGATCATATGAAGCATCTAGCAGGTTCACAGGGAATGTTCTGGAAATGGGAAAATCTATTTTTCATTGTGGGGAATATGGTGTGGAGCATATGAAGAGTAGTTTTTGAGCTGGGAGTTGGACAATTTGAGAATTCAGCAAAAATATTTGGGCTGGGATGGGCATTGGCTAAGAAAGTTCATTAACAATGGTACGGAGATGGCAGGAATGATTGATTAGATTAAGATAAATAATATTCATTATTATTTGGATTTTACTCAAGTTTAGAGCAAGCTCTGATTTTCACTTCCCATTGTTCTCTGTAATTTCCCCTTTTCCTATTACTTATCAATTTAGGATTATTTATTAGTAATATTGCCACCAATTACAAATCCTTTTTAAAATGTGGTAGGCAGGTACTTTATTTATAAAATAATAGTATCCTATATATTAAGAGAGGAATATGCTAATTATCTGTTATACCTTGAGGTGTAATGACCAACCATGTAACAACAGATCAGGGATCTGCAGGAGGTTGGGGCCGAGAACTACAAGCAGGCTGCAAAACACTGCAGGAGGGGGCAGGGCAGCAAGCTGTGAGGGAGAGGAGAGAAGGGGGGGGGGTCAGAGGAGCTACAGGAGGGCGGCAGAGAGCTGCTGGTTATGGATTTGTGCGCAGGGCTACTAGTGTTTATATAATCCTCACACAAAAATCCTGAGAAACAGGATTCATTATTATCCTTACTCTGCACATAAGGAAATGGAATCTCGGAAAAGTGTGTTTGCCAAGGTCACACAGTTAGAAATAGCAGGAAGGACTCAATTTAGGTGTATGAGTTAATGGTCTGAGCCCTAGTCTGTC
>PVJN01019244.1:0-37667 GCA_004026805.1 Lasiurus borealis | reverse complement strand
CTTCATAGAAACAGAGTAGAAAAGTGGTTGCCAAAGGCGGGGGGTAGGGGAAATAGGGAGAGGTTGGTAAAAGGGTATAAACTTTCAGCTATAGGATGAATAAGCTCTGAGGATCTAATGTGTAACCTGGTGACCACTGGTGGTAACACTGTATTGTATAATTAAAACTTGATGAGTCCACTCCCACCCCCTACACAAATAAAGTATAGAAGGTGATAAGGAGACTTCTTCCATAAAGTATACATATATCAAATCATTATGTTGCACACTTTCAGTATCTTACAATTTTGTCAAATATACCTCAATAAAGCTGAGAAAATAGTAACTTTTTTAAAAACGAAGGATGACAGATGACAAAGTAAGAAATCGATTTTGGTATAGTCTACTGTTGTGACAGTTGAATAAAATCCTTCTTCCCATAAAGGTTTGTAGGAATGCCTCGCTAAAGGAAACCCAGATTAACAAAGAATTTGGCTTTGATTCCTGTCTCAATTCCTTTCCTGGGAATAAAGTGTGTAAATATATCTGAGGTTTGCTCTGAAATAAAGAGAAAAGGAGCAGGTGGGAGTACAGAGGAAAGGATCCTGGCCAGGAGGTGATAACTGTGGAGACTGAGTTGATGGGTACAAGAGACTCCTTGTGGTTCTAGTCCAAGATGGTCATGTAGGGAGATTTTGAACTCACCTCCAGCCATGGACAAATCAACCCTACAGCTACAGATGGAGGCATTGCCTCTGAAAGAAACCCAAGAACTAGATAAGATACTCCTACACATTAGGCAAATGAGAAAAACACCTACACCAGGATGTGCAGAGAGACCGAGACACAATCTCACCATAAACCCCACCTTCAGTGTGACAACCCATAACTAGGAGGGAACTCACAACTCTGAGCTTCTCCCTGAGGAGCAAAGGGTTTGAACACCACATCTGCACCTGAGAGATGAGCTCTCAAAACATACAGCTTGGCAAGTCCTGGGGCCTGCATCTACTGGAGAGCCTGGGGATGGGCATCTGCTTTAACATACATCTACAAAATGACTGAAATGATCTCCGAAGACGGAGGTGGCAAGCACATCTCCATGCTCTCCATCTGCATCCCTGCAGGTTGTTGATGTCTCTGGGAAAGGAGCTTGTGTACATGTCTGGGTTTGGCAGCTGCCACCCAAAGGACACCTCTTGGTCACCTAGCTCTGTTAGCTAGCAGAGCTTGTGTTCTTGGATTCAACAGGATGGTAGCAAATAAACAGTTCTTCACTGGCCATCACCTCAAGACTCACTGCAGAGGGGCCAGACAGACATGCCCATTTCCCAGTCTTCCCCTGAAATAGGTATGTTCTAATACTCCAAAAGTTACTGTTTGAGTGTCTGAATATAGGTGCTGAATGAGACTTTCCCCTTTGGGAAACGGACAGAACTTCAACTACTGGGAGACATGAAGAATAAAGTAAGCTACTTGAATAATCACAAAGTTTTGAAAACAAGAAAGAGCTAGTGCAGGGTTGAATGATAAGGTTCATTTCCGACACAAGGCCACTCCTTCAAGATTGGGAGACGTGACTGTTTTATGTTATGCATAGAAACCAACACAGAGAATCAAGGAAAATAAATAGAGGAATTAATTCCAATGAAAGATCAATATAAAAAAGACTTTAATAAAATGAAGATAAGTGAATTACCTGAAAAGGGTTCAAAATAACAGTCATAAAGATGTTCACCAAACTCAGAAGAAAAATAGATGAACAATGTTAGAATTTCAACAAAGAGAAAATATAAGAAAGTACTGAGTAGAAATCACAGAGCTGAAGAATACAGACGTGAATCAAAAAATTCAATAGTAGGATTCAATACAGACCACAGGAAGCAGAAGAAAGGAACAGTGAACCTGAAAAGGGCAGTGGAAATCATCCAATCAGAGTAGCAAAATGAAAAAAAAGTAAAGAAAGCTTAAGTGGGTTATGGAACAACATCAAGTAGATCAACGTTTGCATTATACAGGCTCCAGAAGGAGAAAAAAGGAGAAAGAGGAAGAAAACTTAATTCTTAATTTGAAGAAATGCTGGTTGAAAACATTTCTAAACTGGGGAAGAAAACAGATATCCAGATCTGGGAATCACTGAGATTTCAAAACAAGATAAACGCAGAGACCCCCACCAAGATATTATAATTCAAGTGTGAAAGTTAAAGACAAGGAGAGAATCTTACAAGCACCAAGAGAAAAACGTACTAATTACAAGGCGACCCCATTAGACTGTCAACAGATTTTCAGCAGAAACATGGGGAAATAGTAAACAAAAATAGCAGGGAACTTTAACACCTATATTTCATTTCTGATAGATCATCCAAAAGGAAAATAAAAAAGGAAATTGGCCTTAAACTGCCCATTGAAATGGATGGCCCTGACAAATGTATACAGAACGTTCTACCCCAAAGCAACCTAAGTACATGTTCTTCTCAAGTGCACACAGAACATTCCCCAGGACAGATCATATGTTAGTCCACAAACAAGTCTCAATACATTTAGGATGAATGAAATCATATCAAGCATATTTTCTGACTCCAATGGTAGGAAGTTAGAAACAATTACAAAAAGAAAACTGAAAATTTAAAAATACATGAAAAGAAACAACATGCTCCTGAACAACCAATGAGTCAAAAAATTAAAGGAATATTTAAAAAATACCTTGTGACAAATGAAAATGGAAATGCAATCTACCAAAACTTATGAGACACAAGAACAGTTCTCACACCTAAGTCCAGATCCAGCTGGGTGGCTCAGTTGATATAAGGGAGGCATCATCCCATACACCAACAGGTTGTGGGTTTGGTTTCCAGTCAAGGGCATGTACCTAGGTTGTGGGTTTGGTCTCTAGTCAGGGCGCATATGGGAGACAACTGATCAATGTTTCTGTCTCACATGGATGTATATCTCTCCCCTGTTTTTCTCTCCCTTCCTCTTTAAAATCAATTAAAAAAAAAAACGTATCTTTGGATGAGGATTTAAAAGTTCAAAGTAATAAGTGCTTACATTAAGAAAAAAAGAAATACCTCACATAAAAACTCTACATTTCAGGGACTAAAGCAAAAGAACAAAGTCCAAAGTAGAAGGAAAAAAAATAAAGACCAGAGCAGAAATAGAGACTAAAAATATAATATAAAAGATTAATGAAACTAAGCTGGTTTTTTAAAAAATAAAGTAGACAAACTTTTAGCTAGACTAATCAAGAAAAAAGACAGAGGACTGAAATAAAATCAGAACTGAAACATGTTGCAAGTGATACAAGAGAAATACAAAGTATCATAAGAGACCTCTATGAACACTCATAGGCCAACAAAACGGACAACATAGAAGAAATAGATAAATTTCCTAGAATGAATCATGAAGAGAAAATATGAACAGAATGAGATTAAATCAAAAACTCCCAACAAACAAAAGTCCAGGATCAGATGACTTCACTGGTAAATGCTACCAAATATTTAGAGAAGAATTGATACCAAGCCTTATAAAAGTCTTCCAAAAAATAAACAAGGAGACAGTACCTCAAATCTCATTTTATGAGGTTAGCAAAACCAAACAAAGACATTACAAAAAAATTACAGGCAAATATCCTTGATGAACACAAATGCAAAATTCTCAATAAAGTAATTAGGAAACTAAATTCGACAATACATTAAAAGGATCATACACCAGGATTACGGAGGCTTTACTCCAGGGATAATACAAGAATGGCTCAACATTCACAAATCAATCAATGTGATACACCCCATTAACAAAACCATGATCATCTCAATAGGCTCAGAAAAATCATTTGAAAAAATTCACCATTCTTTCATGATTAAAAGCCCTCAATAAAGTGGATATAAAGGGAATGTACTTCAACATGATACAGGCCATATGTGGCCAGCCCACAAATAACATCTGATTCAATAGTGAAAAGCTGAAAGCTTTTTTTTCCAAGTGTAGGAACAAGTCAAGGATGCACACTTTTGACACTTTCATTCAAAATAGGTTTGGAAGCCCTAGCTAGAGCAATTAAGCTAATGAATAAATAAATGTATCCAAATTGGAAAGAGGTAAAACTGTCACTATTTGTAGATAACATAATATTATACAAAGAAAACCCTAAAGATTCCACCAAAAAACTGTTAGAACTAATAAATGATTTCAGTAAAGTTACAAGATAGTAAATGAGTATATGAAAATCAGTTGCTTTTCTATACACTAATAATGACTATCAGAGAAACTAAGAAAATTAATTTATGATACCATCAAGAATAAAAAACAAGTATGAATTTAACTAAGGAGGTGAAAGATCTGTACACTGAAAAGTGTAAGACATTGATGAAATAAACAGAAGAAGAGACAAATAAATGAAAAGATAGTCTGTACTCATGGATTGGAAAAATTAATATTAAAATGTCCATGTTATCCAAAGTATTCTGCAGATTTAATTCAATCCCAATCGAAATTCTAAAGTCATTTTGCAAAGTATTAACACAAATAATTCTAAAATATGTGTGGAATCACAGAACACTCCAAGTAGCGAAAGCAATCTTGAGAAACAATGAATTTGGATGCATCCTGATTTTAAATTGTCTGACAAAGCTACAGTAATCAAAACAGTATTGCATAAAAAACCCACACATGTAACAGAATAAAAGGGCCAGAAATAAATCCACACATAAGTGGTTAATTAATTTATGACAAAGGAGCCAAGAATGTACAATGGGGAAGGACAGTCTCTTCAGTAAATGATGCTGGGAAAACTGAACAGCCATATGCAAAGGAATGAAACTGACCCTCACCTAACACCATACATCAACTCAAAATGGTTTAAATATTCGAGCATAATGAGAATTGAAAACATGTGTGTGTATACATATACATAAAATAAATTTTTTGTTAAAAGTATCACAAAATGAAGCATGTTGGTTTAAAAACATTTTAATATTGGGAAAATTATATCCTATACAATAAAAGGCTAATATGTAAACCAAATGAACAGTGGAAGGACTGGTCACTGTGATGTGCACTGACCACCATGGAACACACTGCTGTTCAGTGTGCTCCCACAGGGGGAGCACTGCTCAGCCAGAAACCAGGCTCATGGCTGGTGGTAAGGAATGCGGGGTCCTGGACTGCGAGAAGGATGTCTGCTGGGCTAAGGGGACCCCCGCCCTCAGTACACAAATGTAGTGCACTGGGCCTCTAATTTAAATATAATTTTAGAAATGAACTGTGCCTAATAATGCAGAAATGACAAGAGTTGAACTTGGACCTATAAGAAAGGACTATTAAGGGTGCGATTTAGATTCTAGAAAAACTGGTGGAGTCCTTTTTAAGTTCTCCATCAGATCCAACTCCACTAAAGAGATAAAACTTAGAAAAGGTAAAATGGGACTAAAGATCACGTCTCATAGAAATGTGCACTTGAAACCTATATGATCCTATTAAATAATTTCACCCCAATAAATTTAATTAAAAAATAAACTTAGGCCCTAACCGGTTTGGCTCCATAGATAGTCAGCCCACAGACTAAAGGATCTCGGATTTGATTCTGGGTCAAGGACACATACCTGTCTCTTCCCCCTTCTTTCTCGCTCCCAGCCCCCCACCCACAAAAAAAGGAAAATATCCTCAGGTGAGGATTAGCAAAAATAAATAAATTTGGTGGTGAACACAATATTGTTCTGTAAATTAAAAAAAAAAGTAATAAGGGTAAGTTAAAATAAGTTTCAAAAGTTTGCTTTTCTTAATTACAATTTTTAGCAAAAATCATTTTTTAAAAGTGATTTCTAAGTTGTTATATAGAATTAATATAAAAATAATATGTGATTTCACTATTATTGTTTAAAGTGGGTTTAGGTTTTTAAAAATACTTTATATAGTGTTTGTTATAAGATTGAGATCTATCACCATCCACACAAAAATCTTTTGGGCAAGGGTCACTGCATTATTTTCCCACTAGATGGCAGCACTAGGCAATAAATGACAGGACTAAGCATCATATATGCCTTTCCTTCTGTTTTTGTTTCCTCTTCCCGCATCACACCATCTTTTCACACATTCTGTGGTTGATTCACCAGAAAAGGCAGGCAGCTTCCTGGCAGGAGAGATGCCTTGTTGACTAAGAGTAACAAAAGATTACAGCTCCCAGGTCAGTAGTATTCTCCAAATGTACAGCATAACAAAAAGCAACTCAGTATGATCAGTGTTAAATGAAAAACAACAAAAGAACAAACTGCCCTAACTGGCTTGGCACAGTGGACAGTGTGTCAGCCTGCGGACCAAAGGTTTGATTCCAGTCAAGGGCACATACAGCGATTGGAGCACGTACAGGAGGCAAACGATGTTTTTCTCACAGTGTTTCTGTCTTCCCCTCTCTCTTCCATTCTAAGAAGAAAAAAGAGAAAAAAATCAATGGAAAAATATCCTCCGGTGAGGATTAACAAACAAAACAGCCCAGAGTGTAAGCAGTCATATGAAACAGCTGAGATAATTCTTATGTTATTCTTGACAAAAGGGGGCAAGCCTGAGATCTCCATTAAGTCCCAGCTAGTGGGGGGGCATGGCCTGAGGTCCCCCATGCTGGGATAGGGGGAGCAGCCTAAGGTCCCCTAGCCTAGCATCAGGATAGGAAGCAGAGCAATTTTCAAACCGTGTGCTACATAATTTTAAAAACATGTAATACCTGACTATGTGGTCAGGGTATTGACCTATTTCCCCTTAAATCGAAAATTTAAAAAATAACAGTCAACACAACAATAGTCACAGGGTGTAAATGAATCAAAATTAACCTCTGTTTTTCTTGGGGGGGGGGGCGGGGAGGGACAAAATATACTTTTTTTTTTTGGTGTGCCATAGAATTTTAGTATTTAGTTTATGTGTGCCATGACATGAAAAAGGTTGAAAATCACTGCTAACATTATTGAAACTAATGACCAAGTCAAAATGAAAAGTTGCTTAAAAATTTTTTTGACTTATTTTACCTATTTACTCGGGGGAATGTTTGTGACATTATAATTAGACTGACCCTCATCTAGCACCATACATCAATTCAAAATGGTCCAGTGCATAAAATTCGTGCAGGGGGGTGGGAGGGAAGAAGGGGGTCCTTCAGCCCAGCCTGCTCCTTCACCAATCTGGGAATCCTTGAGGGATGTCTGACTGCCCGTTAATCGGGCCTAAACAGGCAATCAGACATCCCTCTCACAATCCAGGATTGCTGGCTCCCAACTGCTCACCTGCTTGCCTTCCTGATTGCCCCTAACTACTTCTGCCTGCCAGCCTGATCACCCCCTAACCCAGCGGTTCTCAACATGTGGGTCGTGACCTGTTTTCTGATGGTCTTAGGCTCTACAGCAGTGACCCACAGGTTGAGAACCACTAGCAGGGTCACCTAAGACCATCAGAAAACACATATATTTACATTACAATTCACCACAACACGAAGAACTGTATTAAATGGTCGCAGCATTAGATAGGTTGAGAACCACTGCCCTAACCACTCCCCTGCCAGCCTGATTGATGCCTAACTGCCCCCCTGCCAGCCTGTTTGCCCCTAAATGCCTTACCCTGTGGGCCTGGTCACCCCTAACTTCCCTCCCCTGCAGGCCTGGGTCCTCCCCAACTGTCTTTCCCTATAGGACCAGTCACCCCCAACTTCCCTCCTTTGCCAACATGGTCATCCCTAACTGCCCTCTCCTGCAGGCCTGGTCCGTGCCAACTGCCCTCCCCTGCTGGCCAACTTGTAGTGGCCATCTTATGTCCACATGGGGGCAGGATCTTTTAACCACTTGGGGGCAGTCATCTGGTGTGTTGGAGTGATGGTCAATCTGCATATTATGCTTTTATTAGATAGGATAGAGGCCTGGTGCATGGGTGGGGGCCAGCTGGTTTGCCCTGAAGGGTGTCCTGGAACAAGGTGGGTGTTCTCCTGGGGTATGGGGTGGCCTGGGGGAGAGGCCTGTGGTGATTTGAAGGCTGGCCATGCCCCTTGGCGACCCAAGTGGAGACCCTGGTATCTGGGATTTATTTATCTTCTACAATTGAAATTGTAGCCTGGAGCAGAGCTAAGCCTTCAGCTCACACAGCCATTGAAGCTTTATTGCCTTAAGAGGAAGCCTGGGCTGGCCAGGATGTGCAGAAAGCTTGGCTTCCTCCATCGCCAGGGGCAACCCAGGCTTCCCATCTGCTCTCTCTGTGGCCATAGCCATGTTGGTTGGGTTAATTTGCATATTCACTCTGATTGCTGGTGGGCATGACTGGTGGGTGTGATTTGTGGGAGTAGTGGAGGTACACTCAATTTGCATATTACTCTTTTATTAGATAGGACTAGAGGCCAAGTGCATGAAATTCATGGGTGGGGAGGGTGTCCTTCAGTCCAGCCTGATCCTCTCCAGATAGGCTCAGGCATAAATGGGCTGTCGGACATCTCTCTCACAATCCAAGATTGCTGGCTCCCAACTGCTCATCTGCCTGCCTTCCTGATTGTCCCTAACTGCTTTTGCCTGCCAACCCGGTCACCCCCTAACCACTCCCTTGCCAGCCTGATTGATGCCTAACTGCTCCCCTGCCAGCCTGTTTGTCCCTAACTGACCTCCTCTGTGGGCCTGGTCACCCCTAACTGCCTTCACATGCAGGTTTGGGTCCCCCCACAACTGCTCTTTCCTGCAGGCCCAGTCACCCCCAATTTCCTTCCTTTGCCAGCCTGCTCATCCTTAACTGCCCTCCCTGCAGGCTTGATCAACCTCACCTTCCCTCTCTTGCAGGCCTGGTCCCTGCCAACTGCCCTCCCCTGCTGGCCATCTTGTGTCCACATGGGGGCAGGATCTTGTGACTACATGGGGGCAGTCATCTTGTGTGTTGGAAAGATGATCAATCTGCATATTACTCTTTTATTAGATAGGATAGAGGCCTGCTACACGGGTGGGGACCAGATGGTTTGCCCTTATGGATGTCCTGGATCAGGGTGGGTGTTCCCTTGGGGTGTGGGGTGGCCTGGGCGAGTGGGCCTGTGGTGGTTTGCAGGCTGGCCACACCCCCTGGCAATCCAAGTGGAGGCCCTGGTATCTAGGATTTATCTTCTACAATTGAAACTTTGTAGCCTAGAGTGAAGGCCTGGGCCAGCCAGGTGTGCAGAAAGCTTGGCTTGCTCCATTGCTAGGGGCAACCCAAGCCTCTCTCCTGCTCTGTGGCTATAGCCATCTTGGTTGGGTTAATTTGCATACTCACTCTGATAGGTTGGTGGGCATGGCTGGTGGGTGTGGCTTGTGGGTGTAGTGGAGGTACGGTCAATTTGCATATTACTCTTTTTTAGATAGAATATTAGATTTAGGTGTTTGAAAATATTCAATTAATTTGCTCCCCCCAGGTAAGCTCCCTCCAATCATCTGATGTAGATGTACCTATTTACCTCTATCTCATAACCTGAAATGTCAAACTTCACTTGCACATTCAAACTAATAGGATTATATAGGTGGCTATAATGTTATCACTGCTAGAGCAAGTATGACAAATTTTAAACATTTTTTTTAAATTCTCTATTTCTGATGTTTTTTTTCAGTAACAGTTCAAATATTTAAGACATGCAGTTTTTGAGAAAATAACTGAAGTTCAATGGCAATTATCTATATGAATAAAAGGGTAACATGCTAATTAGACCAGGAGACCTTCCGGATATCCTTCCGGACAAAGCCATGGTAGTAGAGCTGAGGCAGAGGCGGTTAGGGGCAATTAGGCCAGTAGGGGAGAGCAGTTGGGGGTGAGCAGGCCAGCAAGGAGGGGCAGTTGGGGTTGATCAGGCTAGCAGGCAGAGTGGTTAGGGGTAATCAGGCAGGCAGGCAGGTGAGCAGTTATGAGCCAGAGGTCCGGATTGTGAGAGATATGTCCAACTGCCAGTTTAGGGCTGGACATCCCCCTAGGTGTCCCAGATTGGAGAGGGTGCAGGTTGGGCAGAGTGATACCCCTCCTGCTGTGCACGAATTTTGTGCACCAGGCAACTACTCACTATTTATAATCAACTAGAGAAATGGGAGGAGTAGTCATTTTAGTTTTTTTTTTAATAAATCTTTATTGTTTAGATTATTACATTTGTTCCTCTTTTTTCCCCCCATTGCTATCCCCTCCACCCAGTTCCCACCTCACCCTCTGCCCTTACATCCCCCTCAATGTCTTCATCCATAGGTGTATAATTTTTGTCCAGTTTCTTCCTACACCCCCTCACCCCTTACCCCTGAGAATTGTCAGTCTACTCCCTTTCTATGCCCGATTCTATTATATTCACCAGTTTATTCTGTTCATCAGATTTTTTTATTCACTTCATTTTTAGATTCAACTGTTGATATATATTTGTTGTTCATAATTTTTATCTTTACCTTTTTCTTCTTCTTCTTCTTAAAGAATACCTTTTAGCATTTCATATAATACTGGTTTGGTGTTGATGAACTTCTTTAGCTTTTTCTTATCTGTGAAGCTCTTTATCTGCCCTTCAATTCAGAATGATAGCTTTGCTGGGTAGAGTAATCTTGGTTGTAGGTTCTTGCTATTCATTTTGACTATTTTTTGTCACTCCCATCTGGCCTGGACAGTTTCTGTTGAGGTAATTAACTGTTTTTCTCCTGCTGCTTTTAATAATACAGTGGTACCTCGAGATACGAGTGTCCTAACACGAGATTTTTGAAATACGAGCCCTAGAGCGAGCAATTTTTGCTTTGAAATATGAGCAACAGTTGAGATACGAGTAATTGCCCAGATCGGCCAGCTACACACGACTCACCAGTTTACCTCGACTTGAGCATATCATAGTTTCCCAGGCCTCAAGGTTACGGAATGAATTAAACTAGTATCTCGAGGTACCACTGTATAACTTTGGTTTTCAGCATATTAACTAATGTGCCTAGATTTAAAAAAAAAATCTTTTCTTTATCCTGTTTTGCTAAGGCAGTCTCTGAACTTCTCAGATTTATCTTTTTTAAACCAAATTTGGGAATTTTTTTTTTGCCAATATTTCTTCAAATATTTTATCCCCCATTTATCTTTCTCCTCTCCTCCTGAGACTATAATTATACTTGTTAGACTGCTTGATGATGTCCCTCTGATCCCTGAGGGTCTGTTCATTTATTTTCTTTTTTATTTAATAAATCTTTATTGTTTAGATTATTACATTTGTTACTCTTTTTTCCCCCCATAGCTCCCCTCCACTGGGCTCCCACCCATCCCTCTACCCTTACCTCCCCCCCACCCAGCATTGTCCTCATCCATAGGTGTATGATTTTTGTCCAATCTCTCCCTGCACACCCTCCCCCCTTTACCCCTGAGAATTGTTAGTCCACTCAATTTCTATGCCCTTGATTCTATTATATTCACTAGTTTATTCTGTTCATCAGATTTTTAATTCACTTGATTTTTAGATTCACTTGTTGATAAATATGTATTCGTTGTTCATAATTTTTATCTTTACATTTTCTTCTTCTTCCTCTTCTTAAAGAGTACCTTTCAGCATTTCATATAATACTGGTTTGGTGTTGATGAACTCCTTTAGTTTTTTTCTTATCTGTGAAGCACTTTATCTGCCCTTCAATTCTGAATGATAGCTTTGCTGGGTAGAATAATCTTGGTTATAGGTTCTTGCTATTCATCATTTTGACTATTTCTTGTCACTCTCATCTGGCCTGCAAAGTTTCTGCTGAGAAATCAGCTGATAATCATATGGGTGCTTCCTTGTAGGTAATTAACTGTTTTGCTCTTGCTGCTTTTAATATTCTCTTTTTACTTTTGCTCTTGGTATTTTAGTTATGATGTGTCTTGGTGTAGTCCTCTTTGGATTCCTTTTATATGGGGTTCTGTGTGCTTCCTGGACTTGTAAGTCTATTTCTTTCACCAGGTGGGGGAAGTTTTCAGTCATTATTTCTTCAAGTAGGTTTTCAGTATCTTGATCTCTCTCTTCTTCTGGCACTCCCATAATTCTGATGTTGGTACACTTGAAGTTGTCCCAGAGGCTCCTTACACCATCTTCACATTTTTGAATTCTTTTTTCTTTTTCAGTTAAGTATTTTCTGCTTCTTTGTATTTCAAATCTTTGACTTGATTCTTGTGTTCCTCTAGTCTGCTGTTAGGTCTCTGTATCATATTTTTTATTTCAGTCAGTGTATGTTTAATTTCTAGTTGGTCTTTTTCATCTCCTCTTGGGTCTTGCTAAATTTATCCATCTTTTCTAGGAAATTCTTGAAAACCTTATAACCATGGTTTTGAACTCTATATCCAGTCATTTGTTTTCCTCCATTTCTTTCATTTGTGATCTGTTCCTTTGTCTCCACATTTTCGCTACACCAGGAGAACTTCTGTGCTGGAATTATGATGCAAGACTTGCAAAATTGCAAAAGCCTCTCTTTTGAGCTTGGATGGGGTGGAGTCTCGGAGCTCAGCAGAGACATCCTTGGCTTCCAGTCAGCCCTGCCCTACATAGTCGCTGGGTCTCAGTGGCCCTCGGTAATTGCAGCAGCCCTCTCTGTGTGCACGTATGTGCCTCCAGACCTCTGCCTTTCTGGTTCCTGTATGTTCCAGGGACCAGTATGAGTCTGGGTCCCCAGGGTCTCACCCGAAACTGGGGTTCAGTGCAGTTGGAAGTGGATTTCAGCAGAGTTGGGAGGTTCTGTTTCCCTCCCTCTAGAGCTGTGGTTCTCAACCTGTGAGTCTCAACCCCTTTGGGGGTTGAACGATCCTTTCACAGGGGTCGCCTAAGACCATCAGAAAACATGTATTTCTCATGGTCTTAGGAACCAACAGACCACTCCTCGGTGTAGCAAAGTAGTTTACTGTTGTTATATGAAGACTGTTAACCATGCTACACCATGATTCAAGACAAAAAATTTCATTTATTGTAATTAGAAATAAATATTTCACAATATATAATTACATATTGTTTTTGTGATTAATCACTATGCTTTATGTTCAATTTGTAACAACAAAAATACATCCTGCATATCAGATATTTACATTACAGTTCATAACTAGCAAAATTTCAGTTATGAAGTAGCAACGGAAATAATTTTATGGTTGGGGGTCACCACCACATGAGGAGCTGTCTTAAAGGGTCGCAGCATTAGGAAGGTTGAGAACCACTGCTCTAGAGAATGCCAGGGGCACAATCAGCAGGCCATACTCTCTGCGCACAGTGGTGTGCGCGCCTCATGACCTCTGCCTTTTCGTGGCTACCCTGAGTTTCTGTGCACTCCTCCCTTTTCACGACAGTCCAGACTCCCCCAATATGAGTCTCGCCTGGCACTGAGTTTCAGTGCAGTCGGAACTGGGATTCAGTACAGTCCGGAGTTTCCGTCTCCCTCCCACAAGAGGAAGCCAGCCAGACACTCTGCCGCCTGTCCTCTCCATGCGCATGTCTCTGTACCTCAGCTTTTTGCAGCTCCTCTGAGTCTCCATGAGCCCCTCTCTTTCCTTCTAGTTGTAGAATTTCCACTCAACCAGCTTTCCTGTGGTTCTAGATGATGTCCGTTCTGTCTTTTCGCTGTAGTTTTGAAATTGTTGTGCGAGGCCGCAGTTTAGGTATTCACCTATGCTGCCATCTTATTTTTTTCCCTGTTCTTTGGTTTTCAACCACGTTCTCTCTGTTCTTCAGAGAAAATTATTTCTTTTGACTTGTTTATGTTAACAAAACATTTTCTCCTTCTTTCTCTAATCTTCCTCTAAGAACCACCAGTGTTTTTGTTTTGTTTTTTTTCAGATACCATATGTTTCAATTCTAGAGATTCTATACTTCTTTTTAGAATACATGTTTTTTCCTAAAATTCCCTATCTGTTCATTTGGTCTTATTCTTTTAAAGTTCTTGAACATATTTATCGTAGTTGTTTTAGATAAGACTGTCTACTAAGATCATCATTTGGGTCTCTCTGGAGTCCTTTCTTCTTCATGGCAGGTCACATTCTGTTGTTTTTTTTTTCAGTTATCTAGTAATTTTTGTTTACTGGGCACTGTAAATGAAATATCAGAGAGACTATTACTTATGTGATCTTCCTCTGTAGACTGTTGTTTTTTGTTGTAAGTTAACTTCTTTTAACTCAAACACAAAATTCTCCCCTCTGTGTTGGGGAGAAGTTGACTCTCTTCACAGGTCTTCCTTCCCATCTGTGCTTTATACCAGGTCCCCTGGAGTCTCCCTCACACAAACATAGTTCAAATCAGTTAAGTGCACCTCCTTTTCCTAAAATTATTCCCTTAGTTCTCAGCCTTGTGAACAGTCCTGAACTCTGGCCTCTGTTCTCACTAGCTGGCAAGACTGCACCTTTCTGCATAAACTGGGGAGTGGGGGGAGGGTTTAGGGAGGCCAAAAAGCCACAGAAACACATGTCTCATCAGTGCAGGTTTCCTCTTTCAAGGACAGACTCCCCTTCAGGTTTTGCCCACCGTTGGTCACTCTCCAGAGCCTACCAAGATTGGTTTTTCTTTCATATTGAATATAATTTAGTAACAGTTATCTGCAGGAAGAATAATCTGATACAAACAACTTCACCAATACTGGGATGCCAACTAGGATTTTTAAGTGTGACAGCTTTATTGGAAAGAGGCATTATTATATCCATCTATATCCTGACATAGACTTTCCTCCTAATCCTTACACACAGCAGCCAGTGCACACCAATCAACCAACCAGTCTCTATGAAACACCACCCTGGTGCCTGTAGAAACTTCTCCCTGATATAATAAACATAGTGTGGCTTTGGAATCAGAAAAGTAATTTCCTAGCTACATGAACTTGGAAAAATTATTTATGCCTTTATGCTTTCTACTTGTATTATGTAAGTGCTCATTTAAATCGCACAAGATGGTTAGATACTTAATGCTTTTATTGCAGAGCATGTTGCAAGTGTTCAAAACAAAGCAAAAATGTTGGTCTCCTTCCGTTAGACCCCTTCCTCCATTTCAGCAATGGAAATAAAAGAATTCCTAATACATGACCACCTTTTACTAGTTACTTTATTCTATTAGTAACATTTAGGTTTACTTTATGAGGATGAAAGAACATGAGAGAGAAGAACAAATCTCACTTTATGAACAAGCCTAGGAAACATCAGGGACTGCCCCAGGGAACATGGAACCCAGGGAGAACCCACCCTCAAAGGATCTCTGGGTAAGCAAGGGAGAGGCAGGAAGAGGGATGGCAATGCCAGAGGCATCTTTATCACAGAATGTCTCCACAGGTAAATGGCCAAGTGGCTCTCTGTGGATATAATTATTCACAAACCACAGTAATCTAATAAAACTGCTAATGAGAAAAACAAGACCAATTTCAAAAGTGAAATAGAAGGTAATAGAAAAAATAACTTTTAAAACTTAAATCATACATTTAACTACATCTTAAAATAATTATTATGCTTCTGCCTGTTTATAAAAAAAATTTTTGTTCCTTATAAAGAAACAAACAAAAAAATTGCACAGGGACTAAATTTTTTAAATTAACAATTATAAAATGTTTCATAATGTATTTACATATTGCTTTATATAATTGTTAATATTTGCATTGTATTTCCTGGTAAAAATATGACATAATTTGTATTCTCAGTCCTATACATTATTGGAAATTTAGTTGGTTTCTCATTTTCACAGCTATACTAGGTGTACTGGTTAATAATGTGGATTTTTTTCAATAGATGGAGTTACACATATTTTGATATATATGTGATTTTATATGTATGCTCAACAAAATAGCTTCAAACTTCATATGTCAAATTTGCTGAAGGTGTTAACAACATTGATATTTTTTCCTTAAAAATGTCAGATTTTATGCCAAAAAAAGAGCATTTAGAGGAAGTTTTAATTCATTATTTTATTTTGAAGAAAAAGTTATTGTATACTTCGGGAAGCTTATGGTGAACATGCTCCATCTCAAGATACTTGTAAACGCTGGTTTAAATGTTTTAAAAGTGATGATTTCGATGTAATAGACAAAGAACATCCAGGGCAATAAAAACGTTTGAAGACCAACAAATTACAAGCATTACTGGATGAAGATGTGTCTCAAACTCCAAAACAACTTGCAGAAAGATTACAAGTTGCTCAGCAAACAATTTCCAATCTTTTACAAGCAATGGGAAAGATTTTAAAGGAAGGAAAGTGAGTGCCACATCAACAGAAGAAAAAACAAATGGAACGCCGAAAAGTCATCAGTAAAATGTTGCTTCAAGGGCATGAAAGAAAGTCTTTTTTGCATTGAATTGTGACTGGTGATGAAAAGTGGATTTATTGTGAGAATCTCAAATGCACAAAATCATGGGTTGATCCAGGTCAACCATTAGTATCAACTGCAAAGCCAAATCACTTTGGAAAGAAGACAATGTTCTGCATTTGGTGGGATTAGGAAGGTGTGGTATATTATAAGTTTCTAAAACCAGGTGAAACTGTTAATACTGATCGCTACCAACAACAAATAATCAATCTGAACCATGCTTTGATCGTGAAACAACCAAAATGTGCCAGAAGACATGGCAAAGTAATTTTGCTTCAAGATGACTCACCATCACACACTTCAAAACCAATTAAAGACAAGTTAAATGATATTGCCTGGAAAACATTAACCCACCCATTGTATCCATTAGACCTTGCTCCTTCAGATTACCACTTGTTCCAATTGATGGTACATGCACTTTCTGAGCATCACTTCAAAACGTACGAAGAAGTGGAAAGTTGGGCCTCTGAATGGTTTGCCTCAAAACAAGAAAAGTTCTATTGGGGTGATATCCACAAATTACCTGAAAGATGGGGGAAATTTGTAGCTAGCAGTGGACATTACTTTGAATAAAGCACTTGTGATGTTTCTCTTGAAATTATTGTGTTTTCTTTGATTACAAAATCTACCATTAACCGATAAACTATTAATAAAAGATTTTATACATCCCTGATTATTTTCTTGGCTTTTGTCATCTAGAAATATAACCAGCATACACCCAATGAATTTACCTATGTCCTTATTTAAAATGTTAACTAATAAGGGAACAGAGGTGAAGTTTTTTGAAACATAAGAGAATGCCTTCCAGGTTGTGTCCATTCATGACTGCTGTCCCTTAAATATAAGTATACTGCCACCTAATTACATCATCTTCCAACCTAGATTTCTCCCTCTTTTCCATGGGTATACAAGAGTCCCTTATTATACATTTTGCTAATATCCAGCTGCACCATTTTTACAACCTATTTGACCTGTGTTTCTAGTACCCTATCATATAAAAGCTTATTTAGGCATCAATTGTTCTAAATGAATTCCCACTGGTTTCCTTTTCTAAGTTTATGAGAGACAGGGGAGACAAACACTGAGATGCTCCCAGGAATCCAAGCGGAAGCGCTGCTCCCACAGAGAGGACAGAGCCGGGAAGAGGCTGACTGCTCTGGGAAATGAGAAGGAATCAGAATTGTTCATCAGAAGACCCTCATGATTGCATATCAGATACTGCTAACATGACACATTCTCAGTTTAAGCCCCCAAGAATAAACTAAAGGGAAGAAAAGCAAAGCAGAACTGACATACGTAGGTAATAGTATGGTACATCTAATGAATATAATACTTTTCATGTAATTAATTGTTTCGTTTAAAAGTTAGCGGAATAGTGCCTGTAATTATGTTTCTACCTAAATGAACAATGGTGAACAACAGGCATTTCCTTGGGGTTCTTAGCCAGGTTAATCAGAGGTCAGCAGGAGTTTTTCTATAAAGAGCTACGTTGTAAATATTTAACCTTGAAGCCATAAAGTCTCTATTGGAGCTACTCCACTCTCCGCTGTGGCACCACAGTACTGCAGACAAAGTTTAAATGAACGAATCTGGCTGTATTCCAATAAAACTTCATTTACCAAACAAATAGTGGGCTGGAGTTGTTCTGTAGTTTGCCAACCAAGACCATAAACAATAACAGGTAAATAGTGCAAAACGATACTTAGCAATTTCTTGAATATGTTCTAAAATTCCAAGGTGAGCAAAAAATATTGTGAAGATCAGTGCAACTTTAATTTCCTCTGATAGTATAGGTGGAAATCACAATTTCATATTCAGTGAACTCAATATGTAGTTGAACCAATTTTTCTACATATCGTCAAAATCTGAGACTCATTTACCTGTGCATAATCACCAAAAGGCTGAGAATAAGCAATGCACTTTTCCAAGGTATGTTGTGATTCATTTTCCTGAGAGACTGCCTCCAGAATGTTGCTCGCAATTCCAGTCTTCTGTAGAGTGGTTTTACTTGCAGGGGCTAAAGGCAAAATCAATACATATATTTTAGTTAGGCTGCTTTATTGTTAATTATAAACAGAGTACAAATTCATTAATTCAGCATACTTTCAAATAGAACACCAATTTTAGCTTGCCAGAATATATTTCTACATTATCCCCAGGAGGAAAAAATATATATATAATATATGATGTCTTATTCATTTAAAAGAACTGAAAATGAAAGCTTGCTCTATGGTAAATAATTTTGGTGCAAACATATATGTCTAGCCCTGGCTAGTTTGGCTCAGTGAATAGAGCATTGGCCTGTAGACTAAAGGGTTCCAGGTTTGATTCCAGTCAAGGGCACCTGCCCGGGTTGCAGGCTCAATCTCCAATAGGAAGCCTGCAGGAGGCAGCCAATCAATGATTCTTTCTCATCATTGATGTTTCTCTCTCCATCTCTTTCTCTGAAACCAATAAAAACATAGTTTTAAAAATACACATATATGTATAATCTCCAAAACAAGACATAAAAAATGTTAATGTAACAGTTGTAACTATCAATTTTTAGACCAGTTAAAAATATAGTAGATATACTAAAAGCATATTAAATTTTTTTCTGACTTTTATAAAATTAAAAATTAATGTTTAGATTCAAGAGGATACTCCATAAAATAAAGATAATGCACATTAAAAACCAAATTCATCTTTCATCTCTTCTCAATCAATCCTATTTTTTTAACCAAGAGTGACAGTTTAGAATTTATTTTCCCAGATTTAATTTATCCATTTACATATTAAAATGTGTACATGTAAGAATATACTATAGCTATAAATAAACAAATGAAATCACTTTTACATACATTTGCTTTTTCCACTTAATTTGTCTTAGAGATCATTTTACATCACTACATGATTATAAAAGTTGTATAGTATTCTATTTTAAGACAAACTATTCATTCCTATCAATGAACTTTGAGACACTTTCTAGTTTTTACTGTTTACAACCAATGTTCTAGTGAATATCCTAGTATATGTACAATGTAAGCCACAATTGTGATTTTCTCTTAAAACTGTTAATTTACATTAACTGAAGGCCTCCAAAAAAGTACCTGAGAATTCCACTTCTGCTGATGAGTAGCTCATTGGTTTTTGGTGTATTTGGCTAAAACTCCACATATATTGAATTACTTAGAAGTTTAAACCTCTATTTTATAAATATGATTCTATCTGTAAAGAGTTATTGTGCCAAATAATCCTTCTGCCCAATTATTTTTAATGATTCAATAATTCAATAAGTTAATTATATTCTTAATAAATTATAAAAGATGCCTTCCTTAAAGTTAAATGCATTCTAAGGGTTAATTTTAACTGTTCTTTCATTTTAAAGGCCAGGGTCATAATTTAGGCTTTAATTGGTCAATAGGCATGATTTGTTGCTGTCAAATTAAAAACTGGAGTAAAACTCATTATCAAAAGTATTCACTAAAACTCCAAAATATATTAATACTGAGTTCTCACTTACATGGTAAGCACACACTGGGCAACACACTTGCCAAGTTTAAGTACGGATTTTTACTAAGCCGGATTTCTTTTGGTGGTTCTCCCAAGAGTGAAGTCTGATTCTTAGAGGCAGCCTATTTATCAAAAACAAAAGAGGAGGAACTTAATAACAGGTACAAAAAATAAAAAGAAGAAGTAATGAAGAAATACTTAGTCTTCAATAAATCTAGCATGGTAAACACTTGTAGAAACTAATGCTTCTACCTATGAAGATATAAAGTAATGAAATATTTCTGGATATTGATTAAAATTATCACACTTCACCTGCTATTATTTTTTCAGTAAGTTTTTAAAAAACATCCTGGAACCACTGAACTTTAGAACTGAAAGAGAATTAAAGGCCATGTTGTGCAACCTTCTCATTTGAACCAGGAAAGAATTCATCTTCACAAGAAAAAACAAATGTCATAACTTACTTCCAGAAACAAAGTTATTAACATTATTTTTTAAAAGTACATTTAGTATGTGTTGGAGCCAAGCCTGAAACCCTTTCTTTCTTTACAGCTATATTACATTAACCAGAATAATACTAATGGACCAGATGGCTTCACTGGAGAATTCTACCAAACATTTAAAGAAAAAATGAAATGCATAATCATCTTAATTGATGAAGAAAAAGCATTTGACAAAATTCAACATCCTCAACAAATGAGAAATAGAAAGAAACTACCATAACAAAAGTCATGTATGAAAAAGCCAGTATTATACTCAATGGTAAAAGACTGAAGATCAAGAATAAGACGAAGATGCCTTCACCACTTCTGTTCAAAAACAGTATTGGATGTTCTAGCCAGAGCAATTAAGCAGGAAAAATACATAAAAGGTATCCAAATTAAAAACAAAAAAGTAAAATTATCTCTATTTGCAGATAACATACAAAAGATTACACAAACACTGTTAGAATTAATAAATGAACTTCAGGATATAAAAATCAACATGCAAATAATAGTTGTGTTTGTATATACTAACAAAGGACAATACAAAAAGAAAACAATTCCAGTACAATAAAATACTTAGGAATTCACTAAACCAAAGATAAGTACTTATACACTGAAAAACTACAAAACACTGTTGAAAAAAATTAAAGATGACAAATAAATGAAAATATATCCCATGTTTATGAATTGGAAACAATACTGTTGAAATGTTAATACTACCCTAAATAATCTACAGATTCAATAATCCCAATTAATATTCCAATGTTTTGCAGAAAATGAAAAACCCATCCTAAGATTCATATGGAATATTAAGGGACCCCCCCCAAAAGTTGCTGGAAGGTGAAAAAGAAACAAGAATAGAGGGCCCCACTTTATGATTTCAAAACTTACTAAAAAGCCACAGTAATCTTAACAGTGTGTTACTGGCATAAAGATACACAAGTGAATGGAAGAGAATAGAGATCCCAGAAATAAATCCTCACATATGCACATGGTTAAATGATTTTTAATAAGTGTTAAGATTATTCAATGGGGAATGGACAGTCTTTCCAACAAAAATTGTTGAACTGAGAAACTTGGATATCCACATGTAAAAGAATGAAGTAGATCCTTATCTAACACCTACACAAAAATTAACGCAAAATGGATCAAAGACCTAAATGTAAGAGGTAAAACTATAAATCTCTAAGGAAAAGTTTAGATGAAAAGCTTCATGATATTAAATGTGGCAATGATTTATTGGATATGACACCAAAAGAAGAAGAAAAAAAAAGGTGGGTGACAAAACAAGCCTTAACAAATTTAAGAACACTGAAACAATATCAGGCATTGTTCTGACCACAGGGGTATGAAGCTAGATATCAGTAACAGGAATAAAAGTAGAAAATTCACAGATATGTAGAAATTAAACAACATACTCCTAATGGATTAAAAAAGAAATAAAAGGGAAATTTTAAAAAATCTCTGGAGACAAATAAAAATGGAAAACAACATACTCAAAAGTTATGGGATGCAGCAAAAGTAGTTCTAAGATGAAATTGTATTGTGATAAATACCTATGTGAAGAAAAAAAGTAAACAGCCTAACTTTACACCTCAACAAATTAGAAAAAGCCCCAAATTAATCAAAGTAAGGAAATATTATTTACTAGAGTTGAAATAAGTAGACTAGAAAGAGGAAGAGCGAAGTACTGATATTTTGAAAAGGTAAACTAAATAGACTAACGTTTAGCTAGACTAACCAAGAGCAAAAGAGAAAGGACTCAAAATTATAAATGAAAGAGACATTATAGCTGATACCACAGAAATACAAAGGATTATAATAGACTATTATCAAGAAACATATGCCAACAAATTCGATAAACTACAAGAAATGGATAAATTTCTGGAAACATTCTACAAAGATTGAATCAAAGAAATTTGAACAGATCAATAATGAGTAAGGATTAATAAAAAAATTCCCAACAACCTAGAAGCAAAGATAAAGGACCCAAATAAAATAAGAAATGAAAGAGGTGCAGTAACAACCGGCCCCACAGAAATACAAAGGATTGTCAAAAAAATACTATGAACAATTCTATTCCAACAAACTGGACAACCTAGACAAAATGGATATATTCTTAGAAAATACAAGCTTCCAAAACTCAATCAGGAATGATAAAAAAAAAAACTGAATAGACTAATAACTACTGAAGAAATTGAAGCAGTGATCAAAACTCTTCCAGCAAACAAAAGCCCTGGTCCTGATGGCTTTCCAGGGGAGTTCTGCCAAGCATTCAAAGAAGAACTAAACCCCATCCTCCTCAGACTATTCCAAAATATTCAAGAGGAAAACACACTTCTAAGCTCTTTCTTTGAAGCCAGCATTACCCTAATTCTAAAACCAGATAAAGATACCACAAAGAAAGAAAATTACAGGCCAATATCTCTGATGAACATAGATGCTAAAATCCTCAACAAAATTCTAGCAAATCAGATCCAGCATTACATTAGAAAGATCATACACCATAACCAAGTGGGATTTATTCCAGGGATGGAAGGATGGTATAAAATCTGTAAATTAATAAACGTGATACATCACATAAACAAATTGAGAGACAAAAAAAATCACATAATCATATCAATTGATGCAAAAAAAAGCATTTGACAAAATCCAGCACCCTTTCTTGATAAAAACTCTCAGCAAAGTGAGAATAGAGGGATTATACCTCAATATAATGAAAGCCTTACATGACAACCCTACAGCCAACATCATACTCAATGGGCAAAAACTAAATTCATTTCTTCTAAGAGCAGGAACAAGACAGGGATGCCCATTTTCACCACTCCTGTTCGATACAGTACTGGAAATGCTAGCCACAGTGATCAGTCAAGAAGAAGAAATAAAAGGCAGACAAATTGGAAAAGAAGTAAAACTGACCTTATTTGCAGATATGATACTGTACATAGAAAGCGCCAAAGACCCCATCAAAAAACTACCAGACTTAATAAATGAATTTGGCACTGTAGTGGGATACAAGATTAACACCCAGAAACTTATGGCTTTTTTATACACCAATAATGAACTCACAGAAAGAGAAACTAAAAAACAATCCCATTTACCATTGCACCAAAGAATTAAGATACCTAGGAATAAACTTAACTAAGGAAGTAAAAGGCCTATACCTGGAAAACTATAGGACATTGCAAAAAGAGATAGAGGAAGTTGTAAACAAATGGAAGAGCATACTGTGTTCATGGATTGGTAGAATCAACATCATTAAGATGTTCATACTACTCAAAGCAATCTATAGATTCAATGCACTACCCATTAAAATACTAAGGACATATTTTACAGATCTAGAACAATCTTTCCAAAAATTCATCTGGAATAAGAAAAGACCCCGAATAGCCACAGCAATCCTGAGAAAGAAGACCAAAGTTGGAGGGATCATAATACCAGATATCAAGCTGTATTACAAAGCTACGATTCTCATGTCTGGCACAAGGACAGACATATAGACCAATGGAACAGAAAAGAGAACCTAGAAATCGACCCATGCCATTATGCTCAATTAATATTTAACAAAGGAGGCAAGAGTATAAAATGGAATCAAGACAGTCTCTTCAATAAATGGTGCTGGGAAATTTGGTCAGACACATACAAAACAATGAAACTAGATCACCAAATTACACCATATACAAAAACAAACTCCAAATGGTTAAAGGAATTAAATGTAAGACAGGAAACCATAATAATCTTAGAAGACTCCACAGATAGCAAAATATCAGACATGATATCGTAGCAATATCTTTACCGATACAGCTCCAGGGCAATGAAAACTAAGGAGAAAATAAACAAATGGGACTATATCAAAATAAAAAGCTTCTGCACAGCATAAGATACCATCA
This sequence comes from Lasiurus borealis, assembly GCA_004026805.1. Classification (NCBI taxonomy): domain Eukaryota; kingdom Metazoa; phylum Chordata; class Mammalia; order Chiroptera; family Vespertilionidae; genus Lasiurus; species Lasiurus borealis. The sequence continues at coordinate 13,562 of PVJN01019244.1, read as the reverse complement.
ACAAAACAACAAGAAAGCTCACTGCATGGGGGAACATATTTGCTAATGATATTTCAATCTCCAAAATTTACAGAGAACTTATACAATTTAACAAAAGGAAAATAAACGATCCAATCAAAAAGATGGGTAAAGGACCTAAGTAGACACTTTTTGAAAGAGGACATACAGAAGGCTGAGAGACATAAGTCACCAATCACTGGAGAGATGCAAATCAAAACAACAATGAGGTACCATCTCACAACAGTCAGAAGGGCTATCATCAACAAATGACAAGTGCTGGTAAGAATGTGGAGAAAAAGGAACCCTCATGCACTGCTGGTGGGAATGCAGATTGGTGTAGCCACTGTGGAAGATAGTAGGAGTTTCCTCAAAAAACTAAAAATGGAGCTCCCATTTGACCCAGTAATCCCACTTCTAGGACTACATGCCAGAAAATAAGAAACACCAACCAGAAAGGATATATGCACCCCTATGTTCATAGCAGCACAATTTATAAAATCTAAGATTTGAAAACATCCTAAGTGCCCATCAGTAATGAGTAGATTAAAAAGCCATGGTACAGCCGAAACCGGTTTGGCTCAGTGGATAGAGCATCGGCCTGTGGACTGAAGGGTCCCAGGTTCGATTCCGGTCAAGGGCATGCACCTTGGTTGCGGGCACATTCCCAGGAGGGAGTGTGCAGGAGGCAGCTGATTGATGTTTCTCATCGATGTTTCTAACTCTCTATCCCTCTCCCTTCTTCTCCGTAAAAAAAAAAATCAATAAAATATATATTAAAAAAAAAAGCCATGGTACATCTACACAATAGAATTCTATGGTGCTATAAAAAAAGAAGGAACTTTTACCATTTGCAAAATAGCATGGATGGAACTGGAGAGTATCATGCTAAGCCAGTGGTTGGCACACTACGGCTTGCGAGCCACATGTGGCTCTTTGGCCCCTTGAGTGTGGCTCTTCCACAAAATACCATGGCCTGGATGAGTCTATTTTGAGGAAGTGGCGTTAGAAGAAGTTTAAAAAAAAAATTTGGCTCTCAAAAGAAATTTCAATCGTTGTATTGTTGATATTTGGCTTTGTTTACTGAGTTTGCTGACCACTGTGCTAAGCGAAATAAGCCGGCGGAGAAAGATAAATATCACGTGATCTCACTGATATGTGGGATATAATGATCAACATAAACTGATCTTGAGACAAAGTAGCACTGAACAAACCATCCAACTTCAGAGAGAAAGCAGGGGCGGGGGGGTTAGAGATCAACCAAAGGACTTGTATACATGCATATTAGCATAACCAATGGACACAGACACTGGGGTGGGGACTTGCCCTTGTGGGTAGGAGTAGCCTGGGGGAGTTACTCAGGGGAAAAAGAAGACATGTAATACTTCAAACAATAAAAATAACTAAATTAATTAAAAAATAAATTCCCAACAATGAAAAGCTCAGGAACAAAAGGCTTAATTGGTGAATTCTATCAAACATTTAAAGAAGAATTAATGCTAGTGCTTTGGAAACTCTTCCATAAACACTTCCTAATTTATTTTACAAGGCCAGCACTGCCTTCATATCAAAGCTAGATAAGGATATTACAAGAAAAAAATTTAGGCCAATATCCCTGATGAACATAGGTGCAAAAATCCTCATCAAAATATTAGCAACCCTAAACAAAATATAAGCAACCTGAATTCAACAATCCACTAAAAGAATTATGCAACACAATCCAATGGAATTTAACCTTGGGATATAAGAATGGTTCAACATATACAAATCAATAAATATGATACACCACATTAAATAGATCAAAGGAAAAAAAACATATAATGGTTTTGACAGATATAGAAAATACATTAGTGAAAACTGAAATTATTAAAATAATACCTGAACTAACTACAGAATATACTAAACTAGAAAACATGAGTATATATCTCAAAGAACAGCTTTATTACTTACTTAAAAAGTCTTATAAACATCACTATATAATTAATAAATATTAATAAGTTTCTTGAAACTACAAAATTGTGAACTTAAATTATTTATATTTTATTTTTTAGTATCAAATATTTGGTAAACCATGCATATATCAAACATCTTAAAGGCAAAAATTTATAGTACAAAATTTACATATAAATTATTTTACAGTAACAGACGTAACAACCTCATTTTACACAAATTAAAATAATTTTACTTACTAACAAACTGGCAAGTAATTAAGCATAGTCCTGAACATCAGCTGATATAACTTAACAAAAGATGGATTTTTGTTTGTTTATAGTAAGTTTCTTTAAGAGCACAATATTTCTCCTATTTTGAGAAGCGTACACCATAAAAAAGCCATCATGTCTTTGATATATAATAGCAATGATCTAGTTTATAATTGATATTTCATGCTTTATATTAATTTCCTTTGAAATAAAAAGTTAAGATTGCTTTGATATTTCATAAATTATATCACCTGTAAAATAAGCAAAAATTAGAATGTTCTGGAATTAGAATAATCTCATTTTAAAATAAAATTAAAAATAACATCTATATACGTATATAATTTAATAATGCATATGTACTTGTAACATGCACCTGCATTGTTTGTGTATGTGTGTGTATATGTGTGTATGTGTATGCACACACACAGTTTTCTTACCCCTGAACTCATCTCTGTGCTTTTTGGCTGACTCTGTTGTTGCTTATGATGTCCTGCCAGCAAACCTCCAGCAGTAAGGTTCGGAAAGCTCTGAAGATAAGCCTGTGACCCTGAGAAATTTCCTTCTGCTATTCCCACGGAGGCTGGCTGTTTCTCCTGAGTATTCCCATGCCCTGGCCCAGCTTGTCCAGCAATGTGCTGATTTGCAAAGAACGGTAATAAGCCCATTCCAGCTGTTAGAGTTGTTTGAGTTGGAATCAGATTAGATGCTGTAGGGAACCACAAATGCCAAAAACTTTTGATTAGACAAGCCTTATTCATAATAGTCCTTTTGATTTTGTTAAATTATAGGCAAAATGCAAACAAACATCGTTAAACCTATTAGAGAACAGTTAAATTCAAAAGGGGAGGTTAGAAGTTGTAAATTAGCAGGTTCCTAGGAAAACAAAAACCTGTAACAGGAATCATGCCTTTCTTAAACTACTTCCGGTATAGTCTCAAGAATATTACATTTTTTAAGTCTAAGTTTTAACTGGGCATTTTAAAAGTTGAGTGCAAAACGTATGCATTTTTTGGCATTTGAGTGGCATCAGTGCCTTTTTAAAAAAATGCCCAATCATTGTAATTTGCCTGCTTGCGTATCTGAGGGAATAATCAGTCTTTGGTTTAAAAAGTTCTCTGACTCTTAAACATTGGTAAAATTAGATCAACTCCAACAATAAATTTGGTCAGCTTTCTTGCACCAGCTCATCTCTTCCCTGCTCTCCAGTTCAATGTCTTCACACTGGTAACCTGAACTAACCATCGGTGAAGTGTTTACACACAGGAATCACAAAGCCTACAAACCAAGATATTTTTACCCTAGAGAACTGGTTTTTAAACAACAGCACACCACTATTTAAAACACATCAATATTTGTGAACAGATCACCAAATTTAACATGAAAATTTTATATTTTTATTTATAGGGCATAACAAGAAATTCTGGGAGAAAAAAAAATGGAAGTTTTAATAGGCAAATTCTGAACCATTCCACTTCTTAAAAAAAAATTTATAGAACAAAATTAAATTAAAAGAGCTAATTTTGATAACTACTTTAAGTCAAATTTATAATTTACAAACTCACTAAGCAAATTTCTTAAATTATTTTCAGTATTATTACTTAAGAGATGGTTTTATCTCTTAGCGATATATTTATTTCAACACTGAATTTTCAGTGTTCTTGATACAGCACATGCAAAAGAAAATAGCTTATTATTTAATCTAACACAACTAATAAACATTTGCATAAGCTTTTAGGCATACAGAATTTACTTTATAGAACAGATTCCATCATACAATAAAAATTTCTAGACTTATGTAATGGTTTACCTTTTGCCCAGTCAATACTAACAGTCAGAACTGATTGAGTTATCTGATCATTTAACTTGCTGGCTTAATGTACAAGATATATATGTTAACCATATATATTTTAATTTTATTAATGGTGGCCCTTTCCCCCCCCCCAGTGTCTTTCAAAATCATATTCAAATAAGAAGTCATATTCACCACCATGCTCCTGTTTTTCTTTTAATAAGAACTGTACACATTATTATTTTTCTTCTAATACTAATATGGAGATTGCATTTTTAAAAATGATAACCTATATAATAAAAGCCTAATACAGACAGTCCTCGGGTTATGTCAGACTTGATGTACATTGTTTCATGGTTACATTGCCATCTTTCATTTATTTATTTTAAAAATAAATTCCGTCATTTCGATGTATGTACATGTATGCTTTATGCTTTTTATTATTTACCACAAGATAAGGGATTGTTATCTTTCTTTTAAATTTTTTTTATTGTTTCATTTCATTACTGCTGTGTATGTGCTCCATGTGTGTAGGTGCTTATGTAGGTGGGTTTCGACTTATGGCAAAAATTGCATTATGTTGCACCCTAGGAACAGATCTCCAACATAACCCAAGGACCTACTGTATGCTAAGTGTCCAGTCATCCATTCAACCAATCAAAGGGTAATATGCTAATGATATGCTAAGGCCGCTCGACCACTTGCTCTGACCACCAGGGGGCAGACAGTCAACTGATCAACCAGTCACTATGTCATGCACTGACCACCAGGGGACACTCTTATGGGTAGGTTAGCTTGCTGCTGGAGTCCAGACAATTGGGACTGAGTGAGATGGGCCGGACATGCCCTGGAGCCCTCCCATATTCCCTCCCCAGCCCTGCCCGTGTACCAGTGGAGTCCCTTGGCCTGGCCTGAGCTCTCTCGCAATCCAGGACCCCTTGGGGGATATCAGATGGAGAGCCAGTTTTAGCCTGATCTTGCAGGCCAGGCAGAAAAACCCCACTGGTGCACCAATTTGTGCACCAGGCCTCTAGTAAGTAAATAAACTTTAAATTAACAAATACCAGATATCCTATATATAAAAGACTAATATGCAAATTGACTAAATGGCAAAATAACCAGTCGCTATGACATGCACTGACGACCAGGGGGCAGGCGCTAAATGCGGGAGCTGCCCCCTGGTGGTCAGTGTGCTCCCCACAGGGATAGCGCCGCTCAGCCAGAAGCTGGGTTCACGGCTGGTAAGCGCAGCAGCAGTGGCACAGGCTGGGCTAAGGAGACTCCCCACTACACTAGTGCACTAATTTTGTGCACCAGGCCTCTAGCTTTTTATTTTTTATTTTTTTTATTTTTACTGTTTCCCTCATTACTGCTGTGTATGTGGTTAGTTTCTTTATAAAAGCGAAGGTTTTCTTATCCAGGCAGAAGCTGAATGAATGCCTGTATAATGTTTTGTCAGCCCAGTGGGCATGTCACTCTCAAATGGACCTATGTTTTTGCTTCACACTCCTGCGAACCTTTACCAAACAGTAAAGCTTATTCCACAGGGAACGTCTTATCTTGGCATGGAAGCAAGTCCATCAGAAACATCAATAATTTTCTAATATTTAAAATAGAAAAGCCAAAAGGGGTCTGGGAATTTTAAATGACTAAAAACTCAAATTTGACCTTCCTGTAAAAAGTAGATAAATTATCTGTAAGCCTCAAATCTGACTGTTTACTGACTTTTCAGTAAATACACATCATTTACTTTTATGTGCTTCTCCGTGATGCCCCAACTCTGTTTTCAAGGGAAGTGCTGACCCTATTCCTACTGCAGCCTGAAGTACCATCACTGGGGGATCTCCAAGTAAGCCCGGTTTCTGCAAAAGAAGAAAAGAAAGTAAGACCTTTGCCAGTGGCAGCAGGATATAACTGAATTAAGAAGCTATACAAGTGAAAATTTAATCTGACCAATATTCTGATTATAGAAAAAAAAATGAACTCATTCCAAAGAAAAAACAATTCCATACTTACATTATTGGTATGAATATTCTCAAACTTCATTAATTGTTGCTGTGCCAGTGATACATGGGAGAGATTCTGAAGGAATAAATTAGAAGTATTACGCATAATTGAGCTCTGTGAAAAATGTAAAACATTAAGTTAGTTTAATTTTTAAAAGCTGCGTGTGTATAACATAATTCATATGGTTCAATTCTCTAGCTAATCTGAGCAAAAGCAACAGCTTCTTTGTATCTCACATTTTCACTGCAGGCAACAGCAATTAATTCTTATAATGATATACAAGATGTGACTTTAATGTCAGCATCATTCAGCCATTTATTTATTAATGTAATCATTCAACAAAGGCTTACTGAGCACTTTCTATGTGTCAGTCACGGTGCTACATAGTGAGGAATATAACATTATGATCTGCCCTCATGGATCTTATTGTTCCTTGAAGAAATAAGGCAGTAACTAATTATAAAAACATAAATACAAATGGTAATGAGCACATGACGGGGAAATACAAGGAGCTATGAGAACAGGGAGGGAATTGAGTTACATTGTTAAATTCAAAGGTTTTCCTGAGGAACTAACTATTGCGCAGAGATTGGAAGGCTGTGGAGAATAGGCAAAATCTGGGTGTGATGTTCCAGGCAGAAGGAACAGCAGGAGCGAAGACCTAAGGAGAAGGGAACAAGGCCCTCTGAGGACCAAAGCAGGCCACTGTAGCTGAGAGAGCGATGCCCTGAGCATGACAGGCAGGTGAGCCCAGCTTGGACAGGCCTTTAAGGCAAAATCAAGCGTTTTGATTTTTATTCTAAAATAAAGAGAATATTGCCTAGTCTCTGAATACCCTTCTTGTATCATTCTTCACACCTTATTGTAATAAATTGTTTGTTTTCTCTATTTGTTGAAATTTTGTAAGAACAGGGGCGATGAATGTGTTCAATACTGTAGCCTCAATGATCAGCAGAGTACCTAGTACATGTGAGATTCTCATTAAAACATGCTGAATAAATTAATGAACAAAGACCCTATAATGTACAAGGTCCTAGGTTAGATTCTAAGAATGAAAAATAAGTAAAAGATAGACCTTTCCCTTAAAAAGCCGGGTGTAGGATCGGACATTCATTTACCCAATCGACAATCAACTGTTATGTATTAGGTTTGATTTGTAACTGGGCTCCTCTATAGATGCAGCCATAATGCTACTAGAAATTAATGTTCATCTCCAGTATTATAGTTACATATACAAACACATTTTAAAATACTTATCTGAAAAAGGTAAAACTAATTTTTACTCTAATATATGAGTTATTTTTTATAACATCAATTAAAATTTAAGAATAAGTTATTGTCCATTCATTTATTGTTTCTCATCCTATAAATACTCTTTCAAGTTCAGACCACATAAGAGGACTTGTTTTGAGCTACAGTCATGCACCACATAACATGCTGGCCAATCATGGACCAAACATATACCAGTGGTAGGAAATCATAGCTCCACGCCCCAAGACCTTCCTGTGGGGAAAGATGTGGAGGTGAAAGGCAGTGTGATATGGGTGATCCTGAGCAAATGTGTGTTCGTGTCTCAGTTTTTAACCAAAAATAATTTTTAAGTAAAAATAATAAATTTTTAAAATAAAAAATTGCTTAGAGAATAACAATAAAAAGATGAAGTATTTTTGTATAAATGTATAATGTGTTTTAAACTAAATGTTTTTACAAGAGTTGAAAAGTTAAAAAAATTAAAGCTTATAAAATAAAACAATTAAAATTAAGATTTACTTATTTTTTTACTTATTATTTTCTAACAAATTAAAATATTAAACATTTATGTTAACATATAGCTTATGTTAACATGAAAGCAAAAAATGATTTACTTATTACTGAAGAAAAATACTTTTTATAAATTTAATGTAGCCTGACTGTAAAGAGTTTGTAAAGACTATGCTAATGTACAGTAATGTCCTCGGCCTTCACCATTCATTCACAGATTCACCCGAGCAATTTCCATTCCTTTCAGTGCCCAACACAGGTGTACCAACACAGGTGAGTTCATACATGATGAAATCGCCTAACTATGAATTTCTTAGAACATATCCCTATTATTAATCAATGAATGATTATACTGATTTAGTTATAAAAATGATTATACTGATTTAGTTACAAAATATACCCTTCCTTTTTTAATGCCTTATAAGTAAAAATCAATAAATATATAACTATGCTGCTTTGATTAGCTTAATTTGACCTGATGGTCTCATTATGTTTTTGTATTTATTGTTTTTAATCCTCACCTGAGTATATTTTTTTCCATTGTTTTTCAGATAAAGTGGAACAAAGGGATGGAAAAAGGGAAGAGAGGGAGGGAGGAAGTGTGAGAGACACATCAATTGGTTGCTTGACTGTGGGCCAGGGAGCGAACCCACAACCTTTTTTGTGCCCTTGACCGGGATTCAAAACCTCAACCCTTCAGTGCATGGGCCAACGTTTTAACCACTGACCAACACTGGCCACGGCTAAATTATGTTTTTACATACCTATACTTATGAATAAGTATTTTTTAAATACTCATTTAACTTGAGAACTTTACTTGTTAAGAACAAACAAAATATTCACTACCAATTTTTGATGTTTCAATATTCAATGCTGTTTATATACCTGATGTGCTTTATTCAAATGTAAAAATGCAGGGGAGATGGATGGATTCATCAGATGTGGCAAGCTGTGAGGTGTTCCAAGAACTGCTTTAAGAAAATAAAAGTAAAAATTTAACTTTATGATATACATGGAATTTAAAAATAAATAAAACTTCAAAAAGGATAAATGAGTATTTCTTTAAACTTTTGACAAATTAATTGGAAGTTCATTTATATACTGACCTTGACATTGCACAAAAAGGACAGGATTCTTTCCAGGTGATATTTAGAATCCCCACACCTTCTGTCAACCTATCTAATAAAAGGCCAGGACCATAAGCATAACAACCGGAACGAATGCTTGACCAGTCGCCATGAGGTGCACTGACCACTTCTTGGTCCTGTCCCCCCTGGCCTGCAGGCATGGCGAACATGGAACCAAGGTGAATTGGGGGGAGGGGTGGTAAAAGCGGGGCGGGACTGGGGACTGTTGAGTGGCGGCAAGCTGTGTGGAGCCGGGAGCTTTGCAGAGCCTCGTGGGGCTGGGGAGGGGATGTCGTGGAGGCGAGCGTCATGGAGCTTCATGGGGCAGAGCAGGGCGCTGGGCCCTGATTGCAGGCTAGGCCTAGGGATCCTCCTTGTGCACAATTTCATGCGCTGGGCCTCTAGTAATGGTAAAACATTAAATCTACACTTTCTCTTCTCTAGTGCTTTAGTGCAACAAAACCAATTCCATCTTTTAACAAGTATACTACTAGTTGAACCCATGCTATTTGCTCAGTGTTTTTGTTAGGTTTGGGCGTATTTTGGCAAGGAGAGGGCGGCAAGGACATAATACAAACCTGTCTTTGAAAACTACACAGAACAATTGTGAAGAAAATACATATACATAAAAAATATTTACATAATGAAGTCCAAAGAAACAATAGTATTGTGAACAGTTGATCAAAGGAATAAATGGTAACCATACTCTTTGTCACATTTGTCTAAGAGCACAATTACCAGAATACATATTAGGAGATGTTTTTCACAATGAACAACATAAATGAAGCAATTTCACATTATTATTATAAAGTAACTGGAAATAGTCATAATATACTCATTTCTCTAGCAATACAACAATTAGGACCAGTGGAGGTCAGATGTAAAAAGCACTTCAAAAAGCATATAATCCAATGACAAAAAAACATTTGGAACTTACATATATAACATCCCTACAAGTTCATCTCCTGCTTTAAAAACTGTTTCAAAATGTCATTACTTTCTGAGGTAGCCCATTTTTGAAAAACTGACTATTAGAAAATGCTTTCTTTAAAATGAGCTACTTTCAATGTAGGTGGTGGGAAGGTTAGATCATTAGGATGAGTTGCTTAAAGGAAGACACTGTTTATTAGGAAAGATGGATAAAAAATGGTCATTTCATAGTGATAAAGGGGTCAGTTCATTAAGAGGATGAAATAAGCTTAAATGTCTCTACACCAAATAACAAAGTATTCAAAATACATAAAGCAAAAAATTCTAGAACAGGAAAAGTAGACAATACCACAATTATAGTTAGAAATTAAAAACTACTTCCTTTTTTTCAGAGTCACTGTATTTTGTTATAAGACAGTAAAATATATTTCACAGCTTTTAGTGAAAACTCAGCGTAAATCAAGAACTAGGATCAAAACACTGAAAATGTCCACAATCTCACATCTAGTTGTTTTTACCCTAAGCCAGTGGTCGGCAAACTGCGGCTCGAGAGCCACATGCAGCTCTTTGGTCCCTTGAGTGTGGCTCTTCCACAAAATACCATGGCCTGGGCTAGTCTATTTTGAAGAAGTGGCATTAGAAGAAGTTTAAGTTTAAAAATTTTGGCTCTCAAAAGAAATTTCAATCGATATACTGTTGATATTGGGCTCTGTTGACTAATGAGTTTGCCGACCACTGCCCTAAACTATTGGCTAGATCTCCCACTATGCTCCATCCTTCCCTCACATAACTAATAGAATAAGTTAACAGAAAATCAGTAAAGATATAAGAGATCTGAGCAGCACTATTGTTACCATAGTTAGCTAAATATTAATAAGAATAAAGCAAGAGCAATTGGATATAGCTAAACCTAATGGGCTGAGACACTGAGCCTGTTTGCTTCACCAGGAAGCTATAGCGTAACAACCCTTCCATCCCCCATGCAAAGGGCAGCCCACCCTCCCACCAACGATATGCACAAAGGATTATAATACAACATGACCAACTGAGGTTTACCCTAGGAACGAAAGGTTGGTTTAATATTTAAAAAATCAGTCAATGTAATTCATCATGTCAACAGACAAAAATAACAACAACAACAAAACTCAACCCCAGACATCATTTCAATTAGCTGGGGGATGTAGGGGTAGGGGGGTAGAGGGGGGGGAATGGGTAAATTCCAGCAATTATCATGATATAATTTCTTAGCAATAGAAGAATAAAAGGAAGTTTTCAGCTGGGAAAACAAACTCTGTGGGGAAACACACACACAATAGCTTACATAATACCTAGTAATAAAACAAGAATGCTTTCTTTGTAAGATGAGGAACAAGACAAGAATGTCCACTCTCATCAGTTGAATGCACAAATTATGGTGAAATTTCTACCTATTCTATTAAAACAAGGAAAAAAAGGTATAGATATTAGAAATAAAGAAGTAAGACTATGTTAATCTGTAGATGACATAATTATCTATATAAAAAATCCTTAGATAAAAACATACTAGAAATAACAAGATTGCAAGATACAAGACAAATATATAAAATCAACTGAACTTGCATATGCTAGCAACAAGCAATAGGAAATAGAAGTTTCAAAAGCAATCTTATTTAAAATAATAGAAAAAATATAAAATCCTATGGAAAAATCTGACAAAATATGTGTGAGATTTGTACCCTGAAAATAAAATATTTCTGAGAAAATGAAAATGAAAGAAGAGCTAAATAAATTCGGAGATATATACCATATTTATGACTTGGCTTCAAATTTGTCAATTCTGCCCATTCAACTCAGTATCAATCAAATTCCAGCAGATAATTTTTCTTAGAAATTGAAAGACTGGTTCTAAAATTTATATGTAAATGCAAAGAATCTTAAATAGACAAAAGAAATGGAAAAAGAAGAATAAAGTTGGAGGACTCACTTTAATTGATTTGAGGGCTTATTATAAAGCTACATTTATCAAGACAAAATACTATTGATATAAAGAAGACATTTAGATCAATGCAATAGAATAGAGAGTCCAGAGATAGACACAGATACAGAGTCAATTGGTTTTTGGAAAAGCTATAAAAAACTTCAGTGGAAATGGATAATCTTTTTAAACAAATGATGTTGGAACAAACTAACATGGACTTTTACCTCACACCATAAGCAAAAATTAACTCAAAATGGATAATGGACCTAAAAGTAAGAGGTAAAATTAAAGAACTTCTTGAAGAAAACACGGACATTGAATTTGGCAGATTTGTTAAAAATGATATAAGTACCAACTATAAAAGAAAAATATAATACACTGACACAAGATGTTTTGTCTTTCCTGAATACCAAGAAGCTTTTCATACATTCTCCATTAATCTGGCCATGTTTTTAAGTGAGGTAGATTTAATCCTCTTCCCTTGTCACTCTACACAAAGAATTATTTCATCATGCTTGGTGAAATAATTTCTCTATCAGTATAATGTTAAAATATCTTAGTTAAATCTGTGAAAGTACAGCTAAAATAAAGAAGCACAATTTCATATGCCCATGTGAGAAGAAAGGAGAGTAGAGAATATATATTCTTAGATTAAAAATAAAACAAAATAATGTTGGAAAGGAGTTACTAAAAATAGTCCAGAGTCCAAAGCTGTGAACAATTCTTTCTAAAAGACCCAAGAGAGTGACATACTTCTTTGAACACTAATATGGTCTCGGAATGCAGTAATAGAAATTCAATAATCACCGCCCTTTGCGCTGATCAGATCTCATATATAGGTATGTCCATGTCTGTGTACACCGCATTTCAGGACAACCCACAAACTCAGAGTTTTACCTACTTGTGGAGGGCATCTAGAGAGCATACCCTGACATGTTGTGGAAAATGGAATATAGAATTGTAGTCTCCAAAGAGGTGTATAAAGAAAATATTAGAACCGTTACCTATATTTACTTCCTTCTTAAAAATTAAATTATTAAGTTTAAGATGTCTTTCTATATTTGACATATATGTGATATATATACTGTATACATTGGGACTCTGTTCAAAATTTATTTCACTGATAGGGGTCCATAATCCAAAAGTAAATATATAAAAGGAGACCATTGGTCTGTAGAATAGAAGACAGGAAAAAAACTGAAGATGACTAAGATTTCATATTACTTGTCTTCAAATATTAGAAGGCTTATCTTATGGAAAAATGAATTTATTCTGTGTTTCTTCAGAGGGAGAACTAGAATAAGTGACTAAAGGATGTGGAAATTACCATCTAATATAAAGAAAAACCTTGTAGTAATTAAATTTGTCAAACCAGGGAATAGGATGCCTTGGGAAATAGTGAGCTTGTTAGGCTTCAATTAGCCAAGACATAACAAGAATATCTGTATACCATTAAAATTGCAGAAGACTGAGTAATAGATGGAGCCAGAAAACCTCTAAGCTGCTGCTTACACATAAATAGTTGATGAGAATATGAAGTACTTAACATGAATATCTATCCTAATAAAAGGGTAATATGCTAATTATACCTGGAGACCTTCTGGACAAAGCCATGGTGGCAGGGCCAAGGCAGAGGCAGTTAGGGGCTATCAAGCCAGGAGGGGAGGGCAGTTGGGGGCTATCAGGCTAGCAGCGGGGGCAGTTCGAGTCAATCAGGTTAGCAGGGGGAACAGCTGGGGGCAAGCAGGCCAGCAGGGGGGTGCAGTTGGGGGCAATCAGGTTGGCTGGAGGGG
>PVJN01019243.1:0-37543 GCA_004026805.1 Lasiurus borealis | reverse complement strand
TTAACCTTTAGGTCAAGTTTAAAGGGGTGAAATTTATCCCTATCATTGTCCTTCCATGTATTCCTTCCTTCCTTCCTCCCTCCCTCCCTCCTTCCCTCCCTCCCTCCCTCCCTCCCTCCCTCCCTCAAACCCTTATTGAAGCCCTCCCTCAGTGCTAGGTATCACACTATGGAAGAAAGGGACAGACACACTCCTGCCCCGAGGAGCCCCCTCTGAAAGCGCCAGCCTCTGTTTGTAAGCATTTCCACTCTCACCAACTGTTCCCCTGGTTGCTGCCTTGATTTCTTTCCTGCGGAGACCAGCTGCCAGTGCCAGATGGCGAATCAAACGGTTTCGGGTTTGCGGAAATAACGACCCATTGACGGGAATATGGAGTTACATTTTCTAAACATCCTAGGACACTTATTCCTTTTAAATCTAAAACAGATAGAAAGGACATTTGCCAGGGCAGAGAAAGCTCGTTTTCCAGACAGCGATCATATTTGAATTGGACTTCCAAGTACATGGAGCCCAAAGGTATCACCTTCCTGGAACTTATCTGCTGAGGACACGCTGTCTTTGGGACCGAGTCCAGAGTACTCTCCCCCATCATTCCTGCTCTTCAGTGGGGTTTTTGGGGACCAGGGCTTGGGAGCCGAGTCCCACAGGCTGGGTTTGTCTGTGAACGGCTTTCTGGGTTCCGAATCCTGCCTTTGTCTCTGTGCCCGTTCTTGCACATGGATCTTCTCTTTGTGCATCTGGTCAATAGTTTATTCCCCAGAAGGTGAAGTCATTGTTGGCCGGGACACTCCAGCGCTTGGACTCTGCTCTTTAACTCCTGAGTGGGTGTCTGGCTTTCTGCATTCTGTGTCCTCAGTGCCCCGGGGTGAGCCTCCGGGCCGGGAGACAGGACCCCGGGTAGAGCAGGGGCTGAGGGAGGACTTGCTGCTTTGGAGGGAAGACTCATCAAGATGAGCTTCGCCTGTTTCATGCGCTGCCAGGGGCGCCGGCACTGGTGCTGTCCCCTCCCTCATTCAAGCACGGCTGTCCCCGTGCCCCTCAGGCACCTGGGGAAGGCTGTTTTCCACTGAGCAGTCAAATAACCTCTAAAAGAGCTTTTGGGAGACTCAGCACTTTGTGGCACTTGCCAGGGCAGAGCTTTTATTTTATTTTTTTGCTTTTATATATTTCATTGATTTTTTTTACAGAGAGAAGGGGAGAGGGATAGAGAATTAGAAACATCGATGAGAGAGAAACATCAATCCGCTGCCTCCTGCACACTTTCTACTGGGGATGTGCCTGCAACCAAGGTACATGCCCTTGACCAGAATCGTACTTGGGACCCTTCAGTCTTCAGGCCGACGCTCTATCCACTGAGCCAAACCAATCAGGGCTAAGGCAGAGCTTATAAATCCCAGGGGACACAAATGACATTGCAATGTCCAGAGCATGAGGCAGTTAGCACCCCTCCGGCCTGTGATCTGGGGTTGGTGGGAAGAGCTCCCTCTCAGGGTGCAGGGCTACACGATCCGCTCCTTAGAGCCCCCACTTGTGTATGTGCAGGAGGGGGCCCCTGGCGGGGGAGGCATCTCTCTCCAGCTCAGTGGAGAAGCTCCTCAGAGGCCTCACTCCCTTTCTCCCCGCCCCCCACATCCCAGCGCTCAGCACTCAAAAGCCACAAGCTGCTGCCTGCCGCTGGTTGAACCTCAGACGTCTGCAGGCGCCCTGTGAGGCTGGAATGGGAGGAGCACGCTGCGTTATTCTCGGGTGTCAGAGAATAAAGCACCCACAGCTGCGGCCTAAAGCCAGAAGCAGCTTCTTCTGCCTCCGGACTCTGTGGGCGCACTGAGGATGGCTTGTCCCTGCTGCACGGGGTCTGCACTGTAATAAAAGATGGAGTCTTTATTTTTTAATTAATTCTGAGGCACTAACCCAGACTTCCAAGAGCGACCTTATCCCTTCCACTTGCAGGAAGGCGTGGCAGCAAGGATGACAGGGGCGTCAGCGGTGCCTTCCTGGGGGCCGGGCTGGGGCTGGGCACAGGTGCATACACTGTCCCGTGAGCACACGCTCAGACCTCCGGCAATCTGAGAACTGAGGGCTTTTCTTTAAGACTTCCTCCAAGAAGCTCTTTCTGGTCCCTGGGTGCCAATATTTTTCCTGGCTCCTCACACGCCTCTTCCTGGGTGGCGTTTAAGCAGAAGCCAGGCGCTACCAGTCGGCGGGGTTCAGTTCAGGTGCCCTCCCTCGTCCCCAGAATTGACATTGACTAGAAAAGATTTAGGGGGACTTTTCCTCAAAGTCCGCACCCAGCCTGTGGCCAGGAGCAAGCTTGGAAGTGTTGGACCTTTCATCCGAAGCACATGGATGGGGACACTCGGTTTCCAGCTTGGGACCGAGGGGTGTGTCTTTGTGAACTGACTTCACCCCCTGAGCGTCACTGTAAGTGCGCTAGAGAGAAACCTTATTGTGCGTGCACGCCCATGGCAGCCGAGGAACGGGGAGGAAGCCCTGGGGTCATCTCATTAGCATCCTTTCTTCTTGAACGGAAATAGTTTTTAGTCCCTCAGAGTCACCAACTCGGTCGGCCATCTGGTCCGAGGCGGCCGCCGCTGGAAAAGCGCTTTCCTGCTGGAAGGCCGGCCGGGAATGTGCTCCGTGGAGCGCGGGCCTTCCAGCGGAATCTTGGCTGTTGACTGAGACTCGCAGCTTGACGCTCCCCAGAGGGGCCGCGGAGCTGCGGCGGAAAATCCCCACGAAGACGCTGGGAGCTCTGCCTGCAGCCGCCTCAGGGCAGAGGAGGCCCTATCGCAGGCCCAGCTCAGGCTGGACGGACACCTTCCCGGTTGTCCTTAAAAGAGTTCCTGTAGATGGTGAGGGTGATCCAAGATAAAAGGGGAGGTGCAATCTGGAGGGCGGTAAAGCACACAGGGCTGGGAGGACATGGCGGGGAGCGGGGGGCACACAGCGACAAGCACAGACAGGGCATCTCCTCGTTTACTCCGTAATGAATCAAGTCCTCACCCCTGCGCCGCTCGGGTGGAAGGAACAACTGCAGGTGTGTCTGTAGCAAACAGCTCTCGGAGAACCCCCAGCTGAGCCGAAACCGGTGTGGCTCAGTGGATAGATCGTCGGCCTGTGGACTGAAAGGTCCCGGGTTCGATTCCGGTCAAGGGCAGGTGCCTTGGTTGTGGGCACATCTCCATTGGGGGGGCGTGCAGGAGGCAGCTGATCGATGTTTCTCTCTCATCGATGTTTCTAGCTCTCTATCCCTCTCCCTTCCTCTCTGTAAAAAATCAATAAAACATATTAAAACAAACAAAACAAAAGCCCCTAGCCAGAGCTCTGGAACAGTTCACCCTGGCCTCCCTCACCCTGGCCTCACTCACCCTGGCTCCCACCCCAGCACGGCAGGAGCGGGAATTAGCCCCGGAGACTGTGGCGAGGCCAGCTTCCTCCCATAAAGTGGCCCAGCTGCAAAGCACGGAGCCCTTTAAACAAGCCATTGGCTCTGAGGTCTAATTGTCACTCCCAAACGTGGCACCCTCATATCTGGACCCTGGACCGGCAGTGTGTTTAGTGGCTGCAGTTTGGGCCGCAGCTCAGGATCAGCCCCAGGCACCTTGCAGGTCAGCAAGGTGTGACTCAGCGCCACCAACCTCCAAGGGCGCAGCGCTCCCACGTACACAGCAACCCAGCGAGTTAAGATTCTGAAGAACCTAGGACTCCTGGGGATAATGGCGAACTCCTAGGCTGTGAGCCCCCCCCAGAGAAAGGCCCCTGCTTCTGTGTTTCTGGGAGACTGTGTCTGGCCCCCCGGCGGACCCAGGGGTGGATGGGGGCAGGCAGAGCAAGCTGGGGAGAGCCTCAGGGTCACCTGCAGAGTCGCAGGTGGCTGCAGAGAGCAGTGGTAGAATGGGCCATGTGTGGGGAACCCCGGGTCAGCCCTGGAGGCTGAGGGCTGCCGGGAGGCCAGCTCCCCTGATGGTCTTCGACCAGTGACGGAGCAGGGCTCCGATGCCCTTCCACGCGGAGCTGTGCCAGATGATGGTCTCAGTACTGGGGCTGGAGTTAGTTTCAGGAAAGGCCTGGGCCTTGGTCGCCCCTGGCCTGGCTCCTGCCCCCCGACACTCCGGCAGCTGGTTCCTCCTGAGCGTCTGTGTTTGGGTTCTGGCGGTGGCGCTGAGGAACGGAACGCACCCTCCGCCCCCCGCTGCCGCTGGCTGCTCATCGCTGTTTCGGGCTGTTTCCAACCTGAGAGGCGGAGAGGATGTTTGTTTCTGTTAAAAATCACATTAAAATTATGAATTTAATAACTTCCCGGTTTAAGGCTTACTTTTCTAAGGCCTCTGAGTAGCCCACTCCGACGGAATGCGGAGAAAAATCAGTCTTTACAGGCCCACACTAATGGGCAACCCCCGTCTTCCCGCTCACAAGTTCGCATTGTTCTCCGAGGGGCCGGCCATGACTCAGTTCCTCTGGACACAAGTCCCCGCTCTTCGGAGACAGTGATCTCTGGGAGGCCGGGCCAGGGCTGACTCACTGTGACTTCTTGTCCAGCTCGGCACTGGCCCCCGAGGACACCAGCTTATTAAATGACTGAAGGATGGTGTCACCTTTAGCTGGTGCCCCTGGCTTGGATGCTGGCTGCCTTTGGAAGAAGTTGGTGACATCAGAGGGGTCCTGGAACTACCCCCGGGGGCCTGGCATTGTGCTGAGTACACGGGTTTTGGATTCGGTGGAAGATTGTTTCCAAGGATGGCCACCAAATTCTGGCCAGTCCCCATGCCCCTTGGATATGTGCCTGTCCCTCCTCCCACCCCAGGCCGGGTCCATGGCCCTCTCCTTGAGTCTGGGGTGCCCTTTGACCTGCTCTGACCCACAGAAGAAGGAGTGACTTTACTTCATGTCCAGAGCTATGCTTTAGTCCACCTTGTGGGTTCATTTCCCTCTCTTGGAGTCCTGAGCCACCACAAAAAGAAGTGTGCTGTCCTGCTGGAGCAGCCAGGTGAAGAAGAGAGGCCCTGCGAAATGCGATCCCGGCAGAAGGGAGGCCTCGCAGGGTGAAAAGGGGCTGAGAGGGGCCGCTCTGCTGTGGGCAGACATGTGAGTGAGGCCATCTTGGATCTTCTGCACAAAACTGCAGCCGCCTGAGAGAAGCCAGACCACACTTCATGGATCAGGAAGCATCCTATGAGCCCTGCTGGCCAACCAACAGAACTGCGGGCAAATAAAACGGTTTTCATTCCAAGCCACCAAGTTTGGGCTAATTTGTTACACAGCAACAGATAACAAATACAAACTGATGTAGGTTTTTTTTTTTTAATTCTTATTAACTGCGTGACTACGAGCAAAATTTTTTAGCCTCCCCCTTTCTATGTAAAAACAACAACAAGCCCACTTTCTAAAATGAGCAGTAAACGTGTTCTGGGGGACCTTGTCAGCCATGCCCCCTAATTTGGAGTTGCCTACAAGCTAAAGGCAGGGTTGGTCCTAGGTGGCCATGAATGGACCACACACAGGCACCTGACCCCAATGGGCAGATTCACAGGCAGGGGAGCCTGTTTGGTTTTCTCTTGAGATGAGAAACTGAGCCCAGAAATGGAAGGCAGAGAGTTGAGTCCTGGAGCTTCCAGGTCCGGGAAAGTCAAAACCAGGATCAGAGTCACAAAGAGCTAAAGTCACCCCTGAGCTGGAGGTGAGAGGGCGCTGGAGCTCTGAGAGGCCCGGGAGGCCACCCGCAGGGCAGGTGTGTGGCAGGAAGTCCAGAGCAGAGGCTTCCGCTGTCCGTCCCCTCCCTCAGGTGCAGCCCACTTCCCTGTCCTCATGCTCTGACCCCCCTGAGGCCTCTTGTCCCCCGCATGTGTAGGCAGCTGTTGCTTCCCACCACATCGTCCCTAACCACATTTGAAAATGGATGTAAACACTGAACACAGAGGCTGTCTGCTACATGGTGACTATTAATAATATTCAAGTCTTTGGTGTAGAATAGTGTTTCTCTCTTTCTTTATAGGTCCTGGAGGCAGGGACTCTACCTACTTTTCTGTCAGAATCTGTGTTCTGTCTTCTCATTAGGTCCGAGGGCATCATCTCCTGCCCCGAGTCCCAGGGAAAATGCTAACCTCTTTCTGAACTTTGCCTAGAAGCACAAGGGTTTTCCTTTTGAGGCCACAGATCTGAGTGGGGGGGGGGAGCCGTGGCTCCCTCTGCCATAGACTGTACCTCCCCAGCAGCCCCCTGAAGAAGGGGGAAGGAAGTCCGGGCGTGAGCAGCTCCGGTTTCTGGGTGCTTCCTGTGAACGGACCCACACAGAATAGGACTTTTCCAGAGTTGCAGGCTCCAACTGGATGCTTTACAGGTTGGCTCCAGAGCAAGAATTTTCGATCTCTGGAAAAGAAGGACTCAGTCCTTTGATAATATTTTCCTAAGAGCAATAAATTCTGTGTCCTCATTTGTATAGCTTGCAGCAACAGCGAAGCTTTTCACTAACTAGCAATGTGACCTTGGGCAAATCAGGTGACCTCTCAGCCTTAGTAGCCTTCTTGCCTGGATAACCAGGTTGGCAGTAGGCTATTCTCGCGGAGTTGTTGGAGATTTGAGAATGCTAGTGGCCTGGCCCGGTGCTTGGCAGGTGCTTGGTGGCCAGCTGCTTCCATGTCTCCAGGGACCACCGGATGGTCTGCTTCTCTTGTCCTTGCTTGCTCCACGATCTGGACCCAACTTTCACACGTGTCTGGGACTAAATGGACTTTTATCAACTTCAAAACTGAACTCTGCTTTCCTGTCGCTCCTGCGTCCTGTGACCTGCCTTTGGGTCGCTGCCCCCACAGGCTCCTTCCCCGTGTGAACACAGGGCGGCCCTCCCCTTCGGTTCATCGTGGCTTTGAAGTTGAGACCCAGACACCCCTCAGCAGGCACCGTCCTTTGGCTTCTCCCCGGGGAAGAGGGTGGGCTATGCAGAGTCACTCATTTCTTGCCAAGACCTTCTTTTCCTGGGGCTCTGGCCAGGGTGAAGGGGAAACAGTGAATGTCTTGGAAAAGGGCCCCTCTCTGCATTCTGTGTGCACACGAGCTCGGTAGCTCTTCCCTTAAATCAAGTGAGATGTTTGCTGAGAGGACTTTAGACGCGACGTGGAGGACAGTGCATCCTGCCTCCACGCCCCAACCCCTCCAAGGACCCTCTCCGTGGTGCGTCTGCCTCTGGGCTCCGTGCCAGGCTCCACTCTGCGTATGCCAGCCCCTCCCCTCCACCGCCCTCCCCCACCCCCCCCCGACACTGGCAGCAAGCAGGAGAGCCTCGGGCCAGCTTTCAGGCCTGTGCGTTGCTTTATCCTTTGCTGGTAGGGCACAGGCTCTGTTGGCAAAAGCTGGTTCAAATACTGCCCACAGGCAAAGAAATCACACCTTCAAAAATAAGTATCGTATTTTTGGCGTATAAGACGACTCTCAACTTTTCCAGTTAAAATATAGAGTTTGGGATATAGTCGCCCTATAAGACGACACCCGGCGTATAAGACGACCCCCGACTTTTGAGAAGATTTTCCTGGGTTAAAAAGTCATCTTATACACCAGAAAATACGGTATATCCAACAAGAAATTAAAAATGGGGAATAGGTGTTTTTTTTTTATACAAAAAAATTGGACATAATGTTAAAATAATAGGCCAATGTAGTCAATATGGTTTGACACATGGGGATCAGGCTGGCCTGCGCTGGAATTCGTACAGCCCAACAATGGGTGGTTGTCTGAACGCTGAACTTCTGAGCCGGTTCCTTTGTCTTGTTGTTGGCGCAACTCGCATCTGAGGGAAGAAAGCCGCTCAGAAACCTCCGGGTCTCCGCCAAACATGGAGCACATTCTTCAAATGGCTGAGCATTGGCTGTAGAAGGCGAGAGGGTGGGTGTCAGGGTGGAGGCTGGGATGAATGAGCGGAGCGCCCTTCACCAGTGCTGCCCCCCATGCCGCATCCTGGCCCCCTCCCAGGCCTGGCAGGTTTCCAGGGGAAACACAGACTCACAACCTGTCGCCATCCACAGGTGATCATCTGAAGCTGGCCTTCCGGTGGGAGGGTGGAGGGCTTTGTATTTTAACGAGCTTGGCATTTAGGTAGAAAGAGAAGAATGTGTGTTCGCAGCAGGAATGCTAGAACCAGGCTCCCAGTCAATCTGGGTGGAAGGGAAGGAAATCTGTTTAACAGCAGCCGTGCCTGCACCGAGTAAGTTGATTTTTACGGCTTGATAGGAAATTATAATAATGAATCTCCTATTTCTTTTGGTGGCCATTTCTCGCAATTGGAAAACAGCAGAATGCCTGACTCTACCTACCAGAGGGCCAAGGTCACTAGGGCAGAAGCATGAAAATACTGAGTTGCTGGTGATCATTTAAAGAAGTAAAGCTTAGCCATAGCTGGTTTGGCTCAGTGGATAGAGCGTCGGCCTGCGACCTGAAAGGTCCCAGGTTCAATTCTCGTCAAGGGCACATGCCCTGGGTTGTGGGCTCGATCCCCAGTGGGGGACTTGCAGGAGGCAGCCAATCCATGATTCTCTCTCATCATGGATATTTCTCTCTCTGTCTTCCCCTTTCGTCCTCTCTGAAATCAATACACACACACACACACACACACACACACACACACACACACACATGTATATAAAAAATAGAAAGCTTTTTTTCTACACGCGTTGCCTGTAGGAATTTGCTAAATTCCTACTTGAATTTAAGAATATTAAAACAGGATGAGGATAGAAAAGAACTTTTGTAACCTCAAACATGCTTAACGATCAGATTCTCAGAAATATTTGTAATTAGCTCCTTGTTTTTCAACATTAAAATTTTGTCCATGTCTCTAAAAATAGTTTATTCACTGTTGCCTTTGTTTATGCCATTAATGTGTTTATAAACAGCACACAGAAAATTTAGTCTAATATATCAGATTTCTTTTAAACTGGTAAATTCAAGTTAATGGGGTGTAACTTAATAATGTCTTCTTTTTAAAATTAAACTTTTGTGTTTAGTTTTGTCTAAAGATGTAAGTTTCCCACAACATTAAGTCTTATGATAAGGTAATTATGGGAATATATCTTCAACAATTAAAGCAGCGCCATGTCACTCAGAAGTGAGGGATCCTTCTTTTCCCAGCCCTGTCAGCGTCCCTCTTCTCCATCAGTAACCCCAGGTTTTCTTTGGGGACCGTCAAGCTGAGATTCCTAGCGTAGGACTGGCTTTTGAGTGAATTAAGCCCAGCCGTCTAGGTGGCAGATACTGTTTGCCACCTATACTGATGGCCGTTTTTCTAGATGTTATTCTAAAATCTTCTAGAACCCTGTCACTCTGCATCAAGAGATAGAGGCTATGTACTCTTCTCTGGAATCTGGGTGGTTTTTTTTCTCTCTGTGTCAATCAACAGCACAGGGCGAAGTGGAACTGTGATTGCTGAAGAGAGGCTGTAAAAATGGAACATACTTTCATCTTGTTCTCCTGGGATGCTGCCCTATAAGCAGTCTGACGGCCCGGAGACCTCCGTGCTGCGGGGAGGCCCAGACTGGCCCAACTGGGAAGATCACGTGGAGAAGCTCTAAGACTGCATGAGAGAGGGGTGCCAGTCAGCTCCCCGCGCCATGTACCCCTCCCCCAGTTTCAGCTCCCAGCACCATCTGACTGCACATCCGTGAGGGGCCCCAAGCCAGAGTAACCGGGTTGAGTTTACCCGAATTCCTCCCCGCAGAAACCAGGAAAGAGGATGAGATGATGGTTATTTGAGTTCCTCAGTTTTGGAGGGATTTGCTACTCAGCAACCGATAACCAGAACCGCATGCCTCCTCTCTGTGGCCACAGGGATGGCGGCGGGCCGGACATATG
Organism: Lasiurus borealis; assembly: GCA_004026805.1. NCBI lineage: Eukaryota > Metazoa > Chordata > Mammalia > Chiroptera > Vespertilionidae > Lasiurus > Lasiurus borealis. Next base: position 27,706 of record PVJN01019243.1, on the reverse strand, counting down.
GCCACTTTAATCTGTCCGGTCTGTGTGCCAGGAGTGCTGGCACACAGATCTCTCCTCCTCTGGACTCGCCGGCAGGAGGACACAGGCTCAGGAAGACCCTGTCACCATCTGACTAGCAAGAGGGGGAGACAGGCTGAGGGCAAAGCAACAAAAGGAAGCCGAGCAGAGGGAGACATCGTGATGACGTCATTGAGCTCCGGACCAAGCTGCACTGAAGCTGCCATTGGACTTACCATTACCCACCAGGCGCCATCTCTGCCAAAAGTTTGGGAATTGCAAGTGACCGCATAGATAAAACAACTTAATTCCTTTATTTTAGTTCCTCAATCCCTGAGTTTTTCCCATTTTACTCCTGACCCACGACCACCCAGACATTCGCAACCCTGAGTGACAGGGAGGTCCCCACCCTCTGGAGCACCTATTCCATTCCTAAGCGGCTTTATTGCTGAGCCAAAGTCTGTCTTTCTGCAATGGTTGTCATAAGGCAAACTAAAATTCTAAGAATTCTGTATGGAAGAAGAGTCTCTAAGTCTCAGCAAGGCTCATAAGAAAGAAACTTATGCTATCAAGTGTGAGAAATGTGAGCTGGATGCTGCGATAATCAGCCAGATGGACAGCTGGCTGATCACTTTCTAGCTAAAGGGCATGGATTCCTCCATCAGCCTGAGTCAGCCTCAGATGGAGCTGCTGTCCCTGGCCGCCTGGTCCTCGTCAGTCCTGAAACCAGTGGCCCGGACAGGTCATCGAGGTTGTGCTGTGAGTAAGAAGCCGGGAGGGCCAGCTGTTACACTGAATAACAGAACTCAGGATTGTAAAATATGCTAACATGCTGAGGAAGTACTGACTCCAGGATAAAATCTAAAAGAGAAACACCTAACATTCTGCCCTCCAGTCTCCTCAGAATCAGTGTGTAAGTAGGAGATAAATGAAAAGTGACTGCGTTTGGCCCCACTGGTGTGGCTCAGAGGTTGAGCATCAACCTATAAACCAGGAGGTCAGAGTTCAATTCCTGGTCAGGGCACAGGCCCAGATTGTGAGATTGATCCCCAGTGGGGGGTGTGCAGGAGGCAGCCAATCAATGATTCTCTCTCATCATTGATGTTTCTTTTTTTAAAAAAATATTGATTTTTTACAGAGAGGAAGGGAGAGGGATAGAAACACTGATGAGAGAGAAACATCGATCAGCTGCCTCCTACATACCTCCTACTGAGATGTGCCCGCAACCCAGGTATATGCCCTTGACCGGAATCGAACCTGGGACCCTTCAGTCGGCAGGCCGACGCTCTATCCACTGAGCCAAACCGGTTAGGGCATCATTGATGTTTCTAATTCTCTCTCTCTCATCCCTCCTTTCTGAAATCAATAAAAGTATATTTTAAGAAAACATGACTGAGTTCGGGGTAACGCATATGGCTTTAGACATATACTTGTCAAACGGACTTGATGTAAGACAAAGGGGTTATGTAGTTATCAAAAAAGTTCCCGTCGATATCTTACAATAGATCACAGAAATGACCAACAGAGTTTAGAGTTTCATCGCGTGTTATTGACTAGATGAACATGTTTCAATATGTGTGGTTGCTTTAAATACTGTTCCGCCTTCATTTCATTTATTAATATCAGGTGCAGCCATGCTGCCTGAAGCGAAGAAAGTGCTCATTCCTTCCAGTCCCCCATCTTCAGCCTAATGCATGCCATACCCCCAGTTTACCTTCTCCCCAACACGAGTCTGCCCACTTCTCTGGGCAAGAGTCTCGGGTAAGAGGAGTTCGTGGCCGGTGGCTGGTGTGCAGTGGCCATGGTCCATGGGGCTGAGGCCCTTGCTTTTTATTAAAATATATTTTATTGATTTTTTTTTACAGAGAGGAAGGGAGAGGGATAGACAGGCAGAAACATTGATGCGAGAGAAAGATCGATCAGCTGCCTCTTGCACACCTCCTACTGGGGATGTGCCCGCAACATGCCCTTGACTGGAATCGAACCTGGGACCCTTGAGTCTGCAGGCCAATGCTCTATCCACTGAGCCACACCAGTCAGGGTGGGCCGAGGCCCTTTGTGATGATAATGCCTGGCGTGGGCAGAGGTTTCCAGATCTGAGGCAGGGAATCCAAGACGGGTTCTCTATGAAGGGGAGCCTGCAAAAACATCACTTGTCGAGCAGCCGAGGGGCCCTGGCGCGGGTTGTGGGCTGGGGGGAGCGCACTTTCTGGGTGTGTGCAGCCTGGAGAAGTAGCCCCGGCCGCTCGGGTGGGCCGGCCTGGCCTGTGGCAGCACGGGCTCCGCTTGGAACAAACCCACACGGAGAAACGTACAGAGGAAACTATTCGAGAGGGACTGGGCGTGTTTCAGACGTTAAGTCTGCGGAGAAAAATCTGTAGACTTTTTTTCTTTAAAGAAAAACAAGCCCCTGGAAATGAACTCTGAGAGGGATCATTTGTGCAGGGAATCTTCCCAGAAGGGAAAAAGAAACAGTTTAAAAGCAATTCAAGTTTTAATAGCTCCCCCGCCCCCCGTCCCCCAATACTAGGAACAGGACCGCAGCCGTTGGAAAAGGAACCGTCCTCTGGAGCTCACATAGAGGCCGCGGTGTGCGGAGCAGAGGCGGAAAGACTTTGTTCTCTGACGGATAAATGACTCGCTTCTCTGTGTGTTAACGACTGCCCTGGTCTTCAGATCCCCTCGTGACCCAGAAATGACATTATTAACAACAGGGACCGCTGTCCTGGTTACAGTCCTCTCACCGCTCTCTCTTTTTCCCTCCACTTTCTCCACTAGGTGGACATACCTTCTGAGTGGAGGAGTGGAGAAAGAATAAGACTGAAAAGGCAAAACAGGAGAGTGAGCTCCGGGAACATTCCAGAACCTCACTGCCTTTGCTGTTCTCGGCATTCTGGCCACTGCACCCACCGAGAGCAGCTGGGCACGGGACTCGCCAGTTGGAATTGGGGTTACGCTCACCAGATGCAGGACCTGGGGTAAGTTTCTGGAGTCCTGTGTGGTGCTGTTTGCTCAGTTACCAAATGACAGTTGAAGTAGCATCATTTTCCCATGGATGGTGATGGCGTGACAGGCAACTGGACTCAAAAACTCAGAATTTCCAGCCTGATTTTCATCCTCGCCCTGTGTCTCACCCAAGAAATATTTTAGATCTATTTTTTCTGATTGTTCCCTACACGGAAGTTGGATCACACACACATGCTATGGGAACTGAAAGAGAGTGCAGATTGTGTGTATATACCTGGTGTCACCCCTCCGCCTGTCCATCTCCCCAAACCCCTCGTGTTCAGGACTCACTGCAGGCAGGAGAGAGGCTCTGGAATGCTCTTTACCACAGTGACACACTCCAGGCAGAGCTCTCTGACGAGGGCCAGTCCCGGAGCCTGGTCGTGGGAACAAACCAGGGAACGAGGGAGCACGTGGGTCTTCGGTGGACAGCAGACAGAGCCCGGTCTCTAGGAGGTGTGACTGACAACTCGCCTTCCACTGAAAACAGCAGGACTCACAGGGACGGGTCACACAGACTAACCCGCCTTTCAAGTGCATTGCAAACGAGTGCCGTGTTTGCAAGGAGCTCAGCATGGGGACGGGGTGGGGGGCAGCTTGGCTGAGCCACTGGGTGAAGTTTCAGACAAGGAGCAGAAACCAATGGACTACTCGAGTGAAAGGGGAACTTATTATCAATATGAACACAGCAGTGCTGGCTGCCCGAAGGGCACACCTCGGGGTGCTGTGCTGTCCGTGGGAGCGCTCATGTCCCTGCCTGCTGCGGGGGGAGTGGGCTTCCTTCAATGTCCTGAGAAAAGAATTTTCCGAGACTCGCTGGGAGAGTGAGGCATTGTGAGACGCTTTCTTTCCATGGAATAGAGCTCTCGGCTCCCCGGCCCCATTTCTCTTCCCCCTGCCAGGGACAGTCCCAGTGTGCTTTCAGCGCAGCGAGGATTAAAGCTGCTCTTCATGTGTACCGAGTCCAGTCAGCATCAGGCTGGCCCGCTTGTGCTCCCAGCTGCAGGCCATCGCCACACACATGGCTGTGGAGGGAACACGGGAGAGCGAGGAGGCAGGAGGGAAACGGGGACAAAGGAAAAGGGGCGAGAATGCCTTTGTTCAGGATTTAAAAAAAAATATATATTTTTTATTGATTTTTACAGAGAGAAAGGGAGAGGGAGAGAGTTAGAAACATTGAAGAGAAACATCCATCAGCTGCCTCCTGCACGCCCCCTACTGGGTATGTGCCAGTAACCAAGCATGCCCTTGACCGGAATCGAACCTGGGACCCTTCAGTCTGAAGGCCAACGCTCTATCCACTGAAACACACCGGTCAGGGCCCTTTGTTCAGGATTTAACCTTGCGGGATTTCACATGCTTGTAGGGGTCCCACCCCCTGTGGCCAACATCTCTGTTCCAGCTTAGACTGACAGACACCTTCCCTGAGTCACCTGACTTTACCGCACATGCCTCCTTCCCACCTGGGGATGGTCCTGCTCATAAAGTCTGGCCCCCCAAATAGCTAATTACAACAGTATCACTTACAGCACCTGCAAGAATTTTAAAAACCAGATAGGTGATGTTGAAAGAGAAAGTAGGACTGTGCAGGACTTCCTTACGCATAGCTGAGCAGCATTTTTACTTCCGGTGACTTTTGTAGGGAAGGGAAGGTTCAGCCCTCTCTGGTTTGAGGCCTCTTGGGGTGTTGATGTGGCCCAGATCCTGGGATGCCCTGCAGCTGGTTCTGGCTGGCACAGAGACAGAGGCCTCTGAGGAGGGCGCTTCCCCGTGGGCGTGGAGTCTACACGGCTGTCCTGGGAGCCGGCGACCTGGCTGCTCCCGGCAGGGACCAGGGGGATGGTCCTCCCGTTCACACAGCACAGCCCTGCACGTGGCCCTCTCCCTCTCACAGACTCTGTCTTGGTTCTGCATGTCCCCGCTGGGCCAGGCCCCTCTGGCTCACGGACGCCCACCAGCAGTGGTGGGCTGTGCAGTCCTGCCGGGAAGGCACCGATTCAGGAGCGGGGCCAGTGCTTTTCCATCCTGAGTCCTCCACACCTGGAGGACATGTTAGCCACATCTCATTTTTCTCCATATCTTTTTATTAATTTTAGAGGAGAGGGAGAGGGAGGAGCATCAGTGATGAGAAAGAATCATGGAACGGCTGCCTCCTGCACGCCCCACACTGGGAATCAAGGCCACACACAACCCAGACTTGTGCCTTGATCGGGAATTGAACTGTGACCTCCTCGTTCAGAGGTCGATGCTCAAGCCCTGAGCCACGTCTACCGGGCATATTAGTCAGATGTAAAAACGCCTGCTGCCTCAGTTTCTTCCTCTGCCAGCTGGGGCACAGGATGGCACCTACCTCGGAGGGTTTCTGCGAGGATTGGAGAGCCCCCAACACTGCCCGGGCACAGGAAGTGCTCAGGAAGCCTCGGCCAGAATTTGTTATGAAAACGCTTAGGAGACCCTGTCACCATCTGGATCAGGGAGGCAGGCCAGTTCCAGGAAGAGGGTGTTAATGGCTTGAGCGCCGGGCAGGTGGCCAGGGACATCCAGCCACTACAGACGGCCAAGGACCGGGCCGCACGGCGAAGCGCAGGGGGACGTGGAGCTCCCACGAGTGTCTGCAGCCTTGGCAGGAAGGAAGGTGAGGCCGGTGCAGGGTGTCGCTGAGGAAGACGTGTGGACAGAGAGCGCGCCTCCCCCGCGCCAGGCCGCTGTGCTGGCCAGAGAGCGGGCGTGATCGGAAGGTCATGAGCAGTGACTGTCATCCGGGCTGCCGGTCCCTGGAAGATAAGACTGAGTGCGAGGGGGCCGAGCAGGCGGGAAGTGACAGGAACCATTTACATCAGAAACAAACTCGCGTCCAGAGGGCTGACATCTTCCGCTGGTCTTTTGAGAACATGACTCAAGAGCAAGAGGCGACTCTGGCCACTGGCCGCTGTGGTGCTGTGACCCCCGGCGCAGCCCTCCTTCCTCGCCAGGATGTTCAAAGCTGGCGGACGCCTCCAGAGAGCAGAGCTGCCGGGCCTCGGATGGGGAGGGAGTGCAGACGGCGGGGCTTGGCTCGGGCGAGGAGAGCTGAACGGAAACGCTCAGCTCATTCTAAGCACGTTGAGTACATTATCTCATGAATGTTTCAATCCGCTTACAGATAAGGGGAGTCAACTCAGAGGTAGACAGTTTGCCAAGGTCACACGGCAAACGGGACAGGGGGTGTGGCTGGCAGAGGGTGCCAACGCCTTGTCCTGACCTCGTGGCCGACTTTTGGGTGTGGGTGCGACCCGAGAATGCTGACTTTTCCACCTCCTGCCTGGCCTGGGAGCGTCCCTCCATTCCTGCTCAGCCCACACGCCGGCATTTCAGCCAGAGGGGACAGTTCGTGGAGGACTCACACTGGGGAGGCCACCAAGCTGGCTGACATGCTTGGGCAGGACCACTGGGGTTCATCACCCCCACTCCTGGAGCCCAGCGACAGGCTCCTCAACATGTACCAGCCAGACCTGTCTGCGGGCTCAGGCCAGGAGGAGGCCACCGTGTTTGCCGGAATTCACAGCCCCAAAGGCCACCGAGGGCCGTGGCAGGACTGCTTCCGAGTTGCCCACAGTGACACCTGCTCATGGACACATGCCCTGAATGCCTTTTCTCCGACCCCGCACCCCTCGGCTGTGCTCTCAGGGATCCCCTCTGCAAAGGCCGACACCCAAGATAAACACGTGCCTCCTGTGGGAAGGCTTCCCTGGCGGGGGGAGGTTAAGTGCACATGCCAGCCCGGCAGGCCTCATGTCCAGGTGTCGGTTGAACACTGTCTACATGCTGCTGGAAGATGTTTCTTAGATGTGCTGAATATTTTACAAGCAGCAACACCTGATCTTCACCCACAGCTCTTACAGACATAGCCTTTCATTCAGATGGAGAAGGGTCGTGAAATTATTTTCCTCCTGGATGTGTCTTGTAGCACATAGCACGCTTTGTTTCTTTTTTAAAAAAACATATATATTTTAATTGATTTCAGAGATGAAGGGAGTGGAATAGAGAGGTAGAAACATCATTGATGAGAGAGAATCATTGATTGGCTGCCTCCCGCACACCCTCTATTAGGGGTTGAGCCCACAACCCAGGCATGTGCTCTTAGCTGGCATTGAACCTGGGACCCTTACGTCTGCAGGCTGATGCTCTATCCACTGAGCCAAACTGGCTAGGGCAGTACACTTTCTTTACACTGTCCTTTCATAAACAGTCTCAGCAGTTTTGACACAGCAGCTTTCTGTTGACAGATGGACAATTATGTTGTATTTGTGCCCAAATGCTGCAAACCATGGTTATTCCTGGCCCACCTCGCCATTGGAAACTCACCTCTCTTCTCCAAAGATGTCACTAACAGCCGTTCTTGAACATTCACTGCATGCCGGACCTAGTCTAGGTACCATACATGAAAGCTAATTTACACACTCCACAAATCTGTTGTTCTCAGACTGGGCCACTGAGGCAGGTAAGTAGCTTTTGTGGAGCTGCCTCACTGGAGCCTGCCCTCTGCCCTTGGTCCCTTCTTGCCTAAATGCCACGGATGGAAAATTCATGTGCCAGCTCTGATCCTCCCTCCCGAATTCCTGACTTGTCTCTCCGACGGCTCTGAGGTGCCTCCACCTGCGTGTACAAAGGTGTCTCCAGAGCAACCTCTCCAGCCTGCTCTGCCAGGGAGTGGGTTCTCTGCCTGCTGGGATGCTCAGGCCAGAAATCAGGGCACCACCTCTGCCTCCTCCCCGTCTCCCCTTCACAGACTCAGCATTTATCCTCGGCTTGCCCTTCCTCCTATCTATCCCTAAAAGGCCTAATCCGGCCACCGTCTCCACATTTCCGTTCTCCACAGCGTGCCAGGACCGTCTTTACCGCACACAAACAGACCCTCTGTGTCTGTTATCTATTGGTGTGCAATCACTTATCTCCAAAAGCGAGCCTCATCAGACAAGCGTCCCTTGTCTCACAGCTTCTGAGGGCCGGGATCCTGGGAAAGTGTGTGGGTGGTCTGGGTCAGGTCCCTCTGGGCTGTTGCCATCTCAGGGCTTGCTGAAGGGAAGGCCCACTCCCAGCTCACTCATGTGGCTGTGGGCTGAGGATGTTGGTCCCTTGTCACGTGGGGTTCTCCATGGACACCAGCTGACTTCTCCTAATGCCAAGATGAAAGACGCCGTCTTTTTATGACCTAATCTCAGAAATGACATCCTATCACGTCTGTGTGTTCTGTTCATCAGAAGAAACACCAAACACAGTCCACACGCCCAAGGAGGGGGTCACCCGGTGTAAGTGTCATGGGCAGTGAGGGTCACCAGCCTGGAGCCTGCCTACTCCATCACGGCTGCTCAAAACACGCCAGTGAGCGCACATCCTTTCCGACTTAGTCCGATGTGGGCTACAGGCCCTGAGGTGAGAACACTGTTCCAGCCTCGCCTGTCATTGCCTCTCCACAGGCACCCTGCCCTGCCCTGGGGTATACCAGCCACGCCCACGTGCCAGGCTGCGCACAGAGATGCTCCCATGGCCTCAGCGCCGTGCGGCCATCCAAAGCGTTAGCCACGCAAATGCATCTTCCCCTCCTTTGGTTTGGTGGCCTTTTATACAATTGTTTTAGCTTTACTTAACGACTGCAACTTTTTCCCCTTACAAGATTTAGATGTAATGAATTTTAACATCCTAAGAAAAGTGTGAAGTTTTATATGTAACAACTTTTACACTGAAGCTTGCTAAAGAGCCCCCTTCAGAGAAGGCCACCTAGAGAAAATGTATGTGCTGTTCGTCCCAGCATTATTTACAGTCGCCAAGCTATGGAGGCACCCCAGTGCCCATCAGCAAACAAGTGGATAAAAAAAGCTGTGGATGTAAAACACATCCACAATGGAATATCACTCAGCCATGAAAAAGAATGGAGGTTGTTATTCTAAGTGAAAAAAGCCAGCCAGGATCAAGATAGGGACCATATGATTTCCCTTATATGTGGAATATAAACAAACAAAACAGACACAGACTCCTAGATTCAGAGGACAGACTGATGGTCGCTGGAGTGGCAGGGAAGGGTGGCTGGGTAAAAAGGTAAAGGGATTAAGAAGTACAGATCGGTAGTTACAAAATAGTCATGTGATATAAAGTACAGCGTAGGGAATCCTATAGAATAAAGGGGCAATATGCAAATTGACCCTCACACCATCACAAGATGGTTGCCCCCATGTTGTCACAAGATGGCTGCCTCCACATTGTCACAAGATGGCCTCCCCTATAGTTAATAATATTGTAATAACTATGTATGGTGGCAGGTGGGTACTGGAAAGATCCTAGTCCAAAGGAGGTGGAGGGGGGGACATTGTAGAGTGTATGATTGTCTAAGCACGATGCTGTACATGTGAAATACAAAATAACATTGGATGCAAACTGTAATTAAAAAATATTTTTAAAAGAAAATGTCTGTGTTTATGTACAGCATCAACATTGAAATGGTAATTATGTTCTCAGTGTCTAAGAGGATTAACTCAGTCTCTGTCCTTTCTGACTTTTTTCAGTTACGAAATGAATAGCATTCCAGGAGGCCAGTGTCTCATTCCAGGGACCCTCCTGCCGCAGATGGAGAAAGCAGGGCCCTCGGCAGGCAGAGAGCAGAGGAAAGTGAGTAAGAGAGCGAATGGTCTTTCCTTTTGTTGTTGGATCTACCGTTGCCCAGGCAGCAAGACGCAGACAGGGCAGAGAGAGTACAGAGAGGCGGGGGCGAAGGGACGGCCCACGTTCTCGTGTTTGCAGCCCCTTAACACATGGAGGCTCAAGGGCAAGTTCGGGGTCATCGCTCCCTCTCTCTCAAAGCTCCCTTAGAGCTTGCAGTGCTTCTCCGGCCTCGATGAGCCCTTCAAACAGTGGCTTGTGGCTTCTGCCATTCCTTCCATCCCAGCTCCCAGCCTCAGAGCCAGCATCACAGGGTATGTCTGCTTTGGCTTCAGCAAGCATTACACATCTTTCCCTAATCTCTCCTGGCTGCTCGCCCCTCTCCCTGGTGCACTGTTTGTTCCAGCGCTCGGAAAACTGCCGGTCCCGTTATCACACATCACAGTTTACAATTCCCCAAGTCTTCACCTCGGAGCAATTAGATGCCCCTGTTTGTGGAACAGGAAGGAACAATCAAGCCCCGTGTCACATGCTGTGCTGTGCTGGGGTCCCCGGAGGGCTTGTGGTTGTTGTTTTTAGTGATTGGAATGGAATTCTCAAATCTACTTTTCCTGACCTGCAGCGAAACTGGGCACCCCTTCCGTACCCCCAGCCCTGCCCAGTTCAGGCTCGGACTAACAGGAATTTACATCCAACACAATGGGGGCAATAGAGCTTACAGGGAGCTGGGAGGAGACGCTGGGCTCGGAGGTGAGCCAAGCATCCCCTCTCAGCCAACCCCTTGCTCAGCCAACCTGAGAACCAGGTGGTTTCCGGTGCTGGGGGTGAGACCCCTCCCCCAGGTGAGGGAAGCGGGGAGCCCTTGGCTGTGGCGTTCCGTTCTGCTCTGCCCCTGGTAAGCCGAGATCCCGAGTGAGTGATTCACTCGGGATGCAGGTCCTTCATCCGTGATGGAGGGAGCGCTGGCGTCCGTGACCAGCAGTGGTGAGGACTGAAGGGGAAAGGCAGAGCTAAGAGCAGCACCAGGGAGGGGCAGTGATGACCCCTCGTGCGGGGGCTTCCGGGGCCTCCCAGCAGGCTTTGCTTCCCTAGACATGGACCACACTGTGCTGCTCTGTCTTCCCCGGGTCGTATCCGGATGCTCATCCCCTTGGTGTCCAGCTTAGCGTACTGACCACCTACGAATCAAAGACGCATGCTCCAGCTGACTGAGGAGCATTTCCCAGCAAACCTCTTATGAAGAGACATGTCATGCCCGGCCAGCGTGGCTCAGTGGTTGAGTATCTACCTATGAACCAGAAGGTCATGGTTCAATTCCCAGTCAGGGCACATGCCCAGGTTGTGGGCTCCATCCCCAGGGGGCGGGGGGAGCATGCAGGAGGCAGCCAGCCAATCAATGATTCTCTCTCATCATTGATGTCTCTATCTCTCTGTCCCTCCCCTTATTCTCTGAAATCAATGAAAAAAATATTGTTAAAATACTAAAAGATGAGGGCGAGCGAGAGAAAGAGAGAGAGAGAGATCACACCCATGGCACCACCCCTCCCCATCAGAGATTGCCTGACTGTCTCACGGCTCAGGGCTTGGCGCTGTCCTGGAAGCCCTTTCATAGGGGAGTGGTCTTCTCAAGCCTTGACTAGTTCACGCGCTTGACCGTGATTTATAAATGTGGTTTAATTAAAAGCATCCTCCTCCAAAGAGCCTTGAAGAAACTTGACTCAGGGAGTTGAGTTCAAAGCCCTGACTAGGCAGGTGTGTGGGGCTGCCGGCCCCTTGCCTCTGCCCCGGGCAGCTCTGCGGACTCGCTGGCTTTCTCTCTGCCTTCATTTTTCTTCCCTTAAATGTGTTTTGATCATATTAGCAGACTCCGTGGAGCCAGGGGGATTCATAGTTAAAAAAAAAAAAAAACCCTGCTGGAAACGTAAACAGAAATGTGCACAGAGGCATGTGGGAGATTTCTCCATCGGCCCAGCACCCACCTGGGGATTAGGTCAGCTTGGCACCTGCCTCCTGCGGAGCTGGGGCCGTGATTCATCAGCCACTTGCTGAAGGGGCCTGGGCGTCTTTCCGAGCTGCTGGCCGGGGCAGCGTGTGCACCGCAGACAGAGCGAGTGGGACCCGCACTCCTTCCAGGCCTCTGTTGCGCATGCGTGCAGGCCAGCTTTCAAGCGAGTCCCTCCGCAATGGCAAATGCCAAGGCCATGACTGAGTCCATGGGAACGAGGAGTTAGGAGCATGATTTAATTAAAAGCACTATTTCTGTCCAAGGACTCAAGAAAAAACTCGAGTGGCGACAGTTGAGTTCAATGCACTGAGAGGACGGCTTGGGGTCCATGATACAGATGGAACCAGGGGGCTGGCAAGGGGCCACGGCCAAGTCCAGGCCAGAGGTACTGACGGAGCAGAGTAGCCTAGGCCTGGTGCTTCCCAGGGCTGGAGTGTCCTCTCTGCTGCTTATGCTGTAGTCTGGACCCATCTTGGTCCCACTAGTGGCCTTTGCATATGGGTGACATGGTTAGGAGTCTGGGCTGGATGGCTGGGCACATCTCTTTGGGTTCCAGCAGAAGCTGACTTTAAAAGAAGTCCTTCATCTTTCTGGGCTCTTCCTCCTCCTTTCTCTCCTCCTCCTCCTCCTTCATTTTTTTAAAAATGTTTTTATTGATTTCAGAGAGGCATCAATGGTGAGAGAAAATCATTGATCAGCTGCCTCCTGCACGTCCTCTACTGGGGATCAAGCCTGCAACCTGAGCATGTGCCCTGACTGGAATCGAACCGTGACCTCCTGGCTCATAGGTCGACACTCAACCACTGAGCCATGTTTTTCTGCTCCCATTCTTCTTCTTCTCTTTTTCTGAGACTTTCATGTTCATCCACTAGATATAGGTCACCGAGACTCTGTTTGTTTTGATCTTATTTCTCTCTGTTCTTTAGATTGGATACTTTATATGGATAAATTATCTCTGAGTTCACTGACCATTTATTCTGCCATATCTAATCTAATCATTCAATTAAGTTTTTCACTACTTTCATTTCTGAGATTTCCATTTTTATAGCTTCAATTTCTCAATTGAGATTCCCTATCTGCTTGCTTATTAAAACTATATTTTCCTTTAAGACTTTGAACACATTTATAGTATCTGTTTTAAAGTTCTTATATACTAATTCTAACATATGGGTCATTTCAGGGTCTATATCTATTTACTGTTTTGTCTTTGGTTATGAGTTAAAATTTTCTGCTTCTCACATGTCTAAAATGTTGTGTTAATAATCCGGATATTTTGTGTGGCATGGCATAACTGGCATTAATTTCTAGAGTGTTCTTAGGAGTTGGCCTTCTGAGTGCCCCAGCTGAGTAACTGCGATGTTAATGAGGGCTCTCATGCTGGCGGGGCTAGAATTCCACGGTTTTCTGCCAGGCCTGTTGGAACAACGCACAGCCAGCCCTTGACCAAGGATCCACAGAGAAGCTTTGCAAAGTCTCCTAATCCTTCAGGCGACTATCTCTCCCCCCTCCCAGTGCAACTTCCTTCTCTTCTGAGTCCTGAACTTGAAATTCTGCTTTCTGCGCTCCGCAGGACTGCACTGCTCTGTGTGAGTGTTGTCTTGTGATGCTGAAGTCAGATGGTTCTCAGCCAGAGAGCATGAATGTGGGCTCACATCATGTGCTGCTCTTCTCTTGGGGAGCCCCGGCCTGCAGCGCCTGTTGTTCAGGGTCTGGAAACAATGCCCTCATTTACCTGTTCAGCTTTATAATGGTTGATGGGGCATTTTGTCAAACACCGTAATAAAATGCCCCAATCTGTCCAGTAAAAGACTTTCCTCTATGTGTTCATTTCAAATTCATGTGGTAAAGAGGAAAATTAAGAGAGAATTATCTTAAGTCAACTCTTACCATTTCGAAGTCATTTTGAAACGAAAACAGTTTGCATGCGAATATAGGTGGTATGTAAATGTTACGATTGGAAAAATGATCTAAGTATTCTATGTACCAGTTATGGTTTTGCACTGAGGTGTTGCTACTCGTTCTTGAAGATCTTAGCATGAGCGGTAGGAACTTATATCCCCATTGATGTAGTTGCCAAGGATGAGATGACTATTTCCTCAGGTCCTAACACCAGATCATAGGTTGACCAGACCCGAGAAGCTTGGACTGTTATAAAAGCGATGACTTGAGGAGAAATGATTGAAATAGAATGAGAGTTTAAGGTGCAGCTATAGAAAGAAATTGCTGTTACATTTCAGATACTAAAGAAAGTGAGACTCAAAGAGGAGACAGATGTTTATTTCAGTTGCTTGAACTGCAGGAGTGAGAGTGTGATTGACATCCCGGAATACCATTCAACCATCACTCAACCACTGTGGGTCACACATGAGCTTTCCGGGAAGGTTTTATCGAATGTTTTCTTTGCTTCAGTGGTTAAACCTGGCCTGTCCAGGCACAGCCTAATGAGCCAGCAGCATTTCCAGCTGAAACCTCATTAATGCAATGACATTAGGTCCCATGGCATTTAAACTTTTTCAATGAGTTCCGTTTAAAGGACTCATAAAAAAGATGTCATAAAAGAGAGGTGCTCATGCCGCCCAGTGCATGGAAGGCAGTCTGCATCCTTATTACCAAGGAAAGGAAATGTCAGCTCTCTGTGGTCAGTTCCATTGCAGTTTGTTTTCTTAGTGTCCAGTAAGTAACTGTTTTCCATTAACATCGGCAAAGACTTTTGGTTCGGGCAGGCTGTGTTAGAGCACCTGACCCTGAGAAGAATTTGGTTACCAGGCCAAGGCAGACCCCTTCCTGGGCCCCGGAGACGGATCAGGGTTAGTCTGAGGCTGGGGTCAAGGTGAGCACCTGTGTGACCACCAAGGTCATGAAAGGGATGAGATGGGGGTTAAGACTCGGGCTTGGCATCCGACCCACGCAGATTCCAGCCTGACTCCGGCGGGCAGATGGCTCGGCCCCTCGGAGAGCAGTTTCCACATCTGCACAATGTTGATCATAATTGCATTGGCTTCTCCGAGTCCGCGTGCCGCTTGAGTGAGATTTTGTTTATAAGGTCCCGAGACAGATCTTGAAGAGAATAATGCTCCGGCGATGGTAGATGTTGTTATGAAACATGCATGTCCCATGACTTCTCTGGGAGTTTGTACATCACAAGTAAAATAAAGCCAAAGCACTGCGGTTTCTGCAGAGGGAAGATGCTGGTGGGTCATGGGTTAGGTATGAGCAAGCTTCTCTCCCTCCCCCTCCCCTCTCTTGCTCTCACTCTCTCTCTCTCTCCCGCTCCCTCCCTTCCCATGCCTTCAGAAGATTGCTACTCTGGGCAGCACGTGGGCAGCCTCACGCTCATGCAGTGCTTAGTTAGCTAGATCTCTCACTGTCATGTCCAAATGCTGGTGTTGTGGCGTTAAGCAGACTTTGGGCACACCGCTCAGGATCAAGGGGAGCACCATCGATGCATCCTAGAATCTATCCTGGGTGGACCATGCTTTGCTAGGCTGGGAGGAGGGGTCGCTTCTACCGGAAGCCCCAGGAAGGCAGGAGCTTTCGGCGAGAAAACCTCCTCCCTGGTAGATTGTCTCCATGGACAACGGCCCAAAGGATGCTTTCTGGAAGATGGGATGCTGGGGGCGGCGGGTTGTAACGTTCATAATTTTTTGCATGGATGAGCCAGGTGTCCATCCAGACTCTCCGGTTGTCCTCTGTGTCCCTCACTCTGCGTGAAGCTCTTTATCTGTCTCTATTCCCCTTTCCCCCCTGAACCTTGCCTGCAAGGTGAGAACATCTCAAACCATACAGCGTCCTATGGACAAACTGGGCCCTGGAGAGAGTCCTTTAGAAACTGGAGAAAAGGAAAGGTCAAGACGACCGTTGCTAACTCCTCCCCATGCACCTGGGCATCTGGGCACGGCGAGCCTGGAGGCAGCAGCAACACCTGGCAAACGACAGCCAGTTTGCGCCAGGCTCCAACAATGGTGACTCAGTGAAAGGTGCTCACCGAGCGGCGCTGAAAGCCTGTCCGCCCGGGGAAAACGCTGATGCTGAGACTGGACGGAAAACAGAGCCGAGCCCCATCTCCCCACCCTGTCCCCCTCCATGGCGTGTGCATTTGAGTCCCGGAACAGGGTGCTTAGTGCAAACACCCTGGCAAGTTTTAATTTTTTAAAATGCACTTTTATTGATTTCAGAGAGGAAGAAAGAGGGGGGAGAGAGAGACATTAATGCTGAGAGTGAATTATTGATCAGCTGCTCCCTGCACACCCCCTACTGAGGCTCAAGCCCACAGCCCAGACACGTGCCCTATTGGGAACTGAACCATGACCTCCTGGTTCATAGGTAGACACTCAACCTCTGAGCCCCACCGGCCCGACCATTTTAAATTTTTTTAAGAGGCCAAAACCGGTGTGGCTCAGTGGATAGAGCGTCGGCCTGCAGGCTGAAGGTCCCAGGTTCGATTCTGGTCAAGGGCATGTATCTTGGTTGTGGGCACATCCCCAGTGGGGGGTGTGCAGGAGGGAACTGATCCATGTTTCTCCCTCATCGATGTTTCTAACTCTTTATCTCTCTCTTTTCCTCTCTGTAAAGAAAATAAATAAAATATATTGAAAAAAAATATTTTTCAGAGGACAAGCCATAAATGTCTGTGCGATGTTTCAAATGTCCAGAGGGAAGGAGCTGAGTGTCTCAGTGAAAAGGCTTTGCCGGGGCCAGACAGCAAGTGAGACGGCACAGCCAGCCCCGCTCGGCTGAGTGCAGGGCCCGGTGTCAGCCCTGGTTCACACGCAGGAGCCAGAGGCCAACAGTGACCTCAGCTCCCCTCCCCACTCCCAGCGCCAGTCCCGGGGCCTCCGGGCCTTGACCTCAGCGAGACTCGGAGCCCTCCACCCAGGCCCCCGCCACAGGCCCCCGCTCCAGCCTCCGAGGGGATCAGAGGTGGAAAGTTTACTGATTGACTCACTGGGGGACTTTCCAACTTGGAAGCCGGGATCTTCTTCCTGTGTACTCCAGCAATAAAAGCAATGACCGCCGCGGGTGACCCAGCTCCAGCATCTGCGTGAAACCCCGCGGCGGGGCCTGCAGTGGAGGCTTTTCACAAACCGCAAACTCCGCACAAACCGGGCCACTCCAGCTGCTGTGCCTCCACGAAAGCCCGGCAGGAATGAAGGCGTCTCGGATCTAAGAGAACTGGCCGCTGTGCGGGTCCTCACGGCCGACCGAACTGTGGCTGCTTTTGGCTCAGAAATGAGAACTGCGCCATTAGTTAGAACGATGAAGACAGGACCTCATGTATTCATCGGATAGGGCATTGGAGGAAGGGGAAAGCGTCCCTGAGTTGGGTTTAGACTAGATTCAAATTGAGAGGCGGCCTGAACAGCTGGGGCAGATTAGAAACCTCGCTTCTGTCACAGAGGAAGAATCAGCAGCGAGAATTCTGGAAGGGATCTATTTGCACGCTGTTTCTGAGCGCCCAGGTTAGCATGATGGAGGCGAAGAAGCTTTATCATCACCTAATACTGGCCGTTGCAGTACACAGACATGTGGTCATATGTTAGAGGAGAATATTTGTTTACGTGGGAAATCGGTGGCCCTGTCCACAAAGTGTACCGTGTGGAGCATTTGTGGAAGTGGCCGGGCCTGTCTTGCTCTGTGCACACAGACGTCACCAGGCCTGTGTGTCCTGTGTGTCTCAGCTAACTCGGCCGCTCCTCCCCTACCTTGGCCACCTCTTATCTTTCCAGTTACCCCTTTCCTGGGTGCTGTGAGATTTTTTAGGGAGCCACAAGTCAGGGTTCTCTGGAGAAACAGAACCAAAAGGAGAGCCATGTATATATATGAAAAAATGCTAAGGAATGGACACATGATTATGGGGCTACCAAGGCCAGCATGTGCAGGGTAGACCAGCAGGCTGCAGATTCAGGCAGAGGGTGTCTGTTGTAATCTTTATGGTAAATTCCTTCATTTTAGGAAATCTCTGCTTTGGCCTCTTCCGGCCGTCAGCTGAGTGAATGAAGCCAGCCTCAGCATGGAGGTAATCTTACTTAAAGGCAGCCAGGCAAACACGTGGATCACATCCCCAAAATACCGTCCTGGCCGCATCTAGACTAGAGTTCGACCAAACAGCTGGGCACCACAGAGCGGCCAAGTGGACACATAAAAGCACCCATCACACCTCGTGTCTGTTTTAGAAACATTTGAGCTATGGAACCCCCAGAGGCCTCGCTCCCCCCAGCCCCGTGGCTGAGCTCCGTGGGGGGCCGTGGACCGGGGTGGGTGAGTGTGAGGGATAAAGCTACAAATAGTGTTTCCGGAGGTGGAACCAATGTCATGTGGCCGTGCTTAAGTGTTAACAACATTCCCAAGATCTAGAACACTGAGAAGATCAAAGAGGGATTATTGCGGGCTAAAAGGAGAATAAATAACGTTTACAACTCGCTGACAGGTGGCTTCCACTGTGAAGCCAGGTTGCAGACGTGCGCACCTCTCCTTTGCTCCCTCCCTCAGACACCATGCACATGAGGGGCAGCGGACCAGGCGGGGCAGCCTGGGAGATTCCACGCTCTCTGCTCGCTCTTGGCCCTGGAGCCGGGCGTGCCTGTGGCGCAGCTCTCAGCTTGCAGGGGGGGCTGTTGAAGGATGCCCCAGACTCCGTGTTTTACACAGTGCCTGCCAGTCAAGAGATGGGTCACTGGCCCAGGTCCCCACCTGCTGCCTCCGCCTCCAGGCCCCGCCCCTGTCCCAGCCATGCTCTCTGACAGGGACCTGCATTCCTTCCTGACCTGTGGATTGTTGAGTGCCAAGTTCAGGAGGAGAGAGGATTTCTCTCTTTTTTTGGACCAGCGTGACTGTGGCTCTGCCCTCTGCCTATGGAATCCTCCTCTTCCTTCAAGGCGAGCACAGCCCTTCCTCAGCTAAGCTCTCCGGAGCCTCCAGCCAGCCAGGCGAGCTCCCCTCTCTCGGCTCCGGGGGCGCATTCTTTCTACCATTCACTTCAAAACGTCTTATCCAGCTGTTGGTAACTTTTAGATCTTATCTCTTTAAAAGATTGGAAACTCCCTGAAAGCTTAGCTCAAGGGTCACATTTACCTAAAACCTGCCGTACACCTCCTGCAAACACTGCCCACATCTACACAGTCCATACCCACCTACACACACACATGTGCGTGCACACACACACATACACCCTGGAGGACAGGTTTACTAAGCACCTATGAGTGATGCCGATGACTGCTTCACACACTAGCTTATGATCCTTTGACATGTAATAATGACCATTTTTACAGAAAAGTTTATCCTCAGGGTCATTTTATGTCATTTTCTACCTTAAGATTGCATTCATTGGAAGTTACATGACCTTAGGCCAAATCTCAAAGTCATCCGAGTCCTTCTGGTTAGATTGCTCAGCCTACAATATGGGTGGAACGTAATTTTCCTATCCTACCTATAGTATCAACACTGACTATAGTTCTAGGGTTTATTTAGAATCACCTACATTTCATGGAGCATTCCTGATTTTCTATCTGCCCAACATACTAAAACCCAAGTGACATCTGGCATTTGTTTCTGGATCCATTTTGCATCAAACAGATAAACACCCCACCTTTCAGAGGCCGGAACCCCAAGACAGATGAATGACAAGGGAAGGCCAGCCCTCTGCCTGTCAGTTTCCTTCCCGGTTATTTCCGCAGCCACTCTGCACCACACAGAGAGCACCACGGTCCTGTCGTTTTCAGTTTTCATTTTAGTGTATGATTGTGGTTTTCATTTCTATTTTTATTAGCAGTAACTTTTCTTCATGCAGTGCCACGTCCGAGCAGGGCACAGTTGAACTGGCCAAGTCTGTCATACCAACATTGCCCTAATAAGTAGAAAAAGTCATCCCCAGCTCACCCGTGGATTTGTCAACAGTAAGGTGACCTACCGATGCAGAGAACGGGGAGGGACAGGCAGTCACTTACACAAACAACAGCTCCTCCGACCCTGAACTTACCCCTGCCCCTTGTTCGAGCCCTAAACGTTTCCTCTTCCTTCTCAAACGTGGGGAGCAGATTTCCAGGAACAATGGCCAGTTTTCAGACCTTCCCTAGAAAGGGTGTAGCCCTGGATTTCGCCTTCTCCCCTACCCGCACGTCAGTGCGCTGGCAAGCCCCGGCTTTTCATTTTTTAATCTCGGTTCATTCAGAGGTGAAGCAGAGATAACACCCATTCAGGGCGATGGCGAGGGTCTGTGAGAGCCAGGAGGAGCCAAGGTCCTCGGGGCAGAGAGCCTGGTTCTAGAAGAGTCTGCCTCTTCTCCAGAGCACTGGGAAACGTGCGCACCGTGCCATACGGCGCAGAGGCGCTTTCAGAGTGCCAGATGAACGCCTCTGCGGGCTCCTGCGCATGTGTCAGCCAGTCCGTTCTGTGACTGGAGGAGCTCCGGGGCCTGTGACACTGATGCCAGGAGCAGTCCCACAGGCCTCAGCCACGGTGAGAACTGTCCCCGGGCCTCAGGGCCCAGGCTGTGGTGGCCGTCCAGGCCGCAGGTCAGCAGGGACGGAGGCTGGGCCAGGAGCTCTGTCACCGGGTGTGCTCAGAGGCCCTTTGAGAGCGAAGTCAACCAGGGACCCTCTGAGAAGTCCAGTCTTCCCCTCCATTCCCATCAGAAAAGGAGTCAAACCTTCTTTCTGACGAGGAAGATCTGGTCATGAAAAGCTTGTGGTCAGCATAGTTTCTGTGGGTTCAGCTGCATTTTAAATCCTCTCATGAGGATTGGCGAAACGGTGGAGGTGATTGAAAGGTGCATGGGGCCTGTTACTCTCTCTCTCTCTCTCTCTCTCTCTCTCTCTCACTGTGTGCTCAAAAAGTCCTCAAATAAAAGCAAGTGACAGTAAATCAATAACTGCCCTTCTGGTGGGGGCTCTTGCTTTCTCTCGAAATGAGGACACTTCATTCTAACCGCCTTTTTTTTTTTTTTTGCACAATTAACTTTTGCAAAACGAACGTATAACTGTCCCCGCACCCTGGGTTCTCAGCCAGACATCAGCGTATGGAAGTGATTTGCAGGGTGGACTCCGCCTCTCCTGTCACCGGTGCTTCAATAATCGGAATAGTTTCTGCCTGCAGGGACTGTGCGGTGGAGCATCCCGAGGCCGCGGGCTGGAGAGAGGAACCTGGAATCGGGAGAAGGGTCGGGCCTCTTCCCTCCCCCCCCCCCCCCCCCCCCCCCCCCCCCGCAGGTCCAGGACCCTGGCCTGTGGCCCGGTGTCCTGGGAGTTTAGTTTTCTCTAAGCAGAGGAGGCGTTTGCTCTGGATCCCTTCAAAGACCGGGCCTGCCCGCGCTGGAAAGAGAATTCGTGGGTCACCGCGTGTCATAGCTGAAAACACCGCGGTCGCTTGAGACGGACGAGGAGAGAGTAGAATTCCCTTTCCTTGGCCCAGAAGTCGGCACCTCCCTCGAGGCCTGTCAGAATGTTCATGTCACCCTATAACCCCCCCTTCCTGAGGCCGATCTGAGACCTCAATAAAGGAGCCAGGACAGGCGAGCAGCAGCCCCCGCTGCTGACAGTCCTGTCACCGGAGTTTGGAATTGATGGGATAACACTGCACAGGAGGGTACATGCTCTTCATGTGGAAGAGTAACAGACCGTTAGCCACTCCTGACCGGCACCCCACTCTCTGCGTCTGCACCCCCATCCCACACCGCACTCCGCTCCCACACCCAGTCCTGCAACCTGCACTGGCTGGCCCCTGTCTGAACCTCCTTCTTCCCAGGGCTCACTCTCCACTTCCTCTGGAGACATTTCAACTGCCCCTCTGCTGACCCACCTGGCACCCTCTCCCCCGCCTGCCGCTAGAGTCCCAGCTCCTCCCCCCTTACCCCCCACCCCCTGCTGCACCTCTTGTGTTCTCAGGACACCTCTTCCCCCAAGAGCAGTGCTCTTCGGGCGGCTGGGTCTTCTTTCTCTGGGGGCGGTTCTTCTGGTGTCCTCGGGGCCCAGGACAATGTTACATGCGCAGCCAGCGGCCCATTGGCTGCTGATTGATTTCAAGTTGCCACTGCAGCCATTGTGGGTCACTATAGTCTTTCCTCCCCTCCCCCTTCCCCTCCCCCTTCCCTTCCTTCCCTTCTCTTCCCTTCCCTTCCCTTCCCCTTTCCGCCTTCTCCCTTTCCCTCACCCTCTTCCCCTTCTTTCCCAATAAAGGCAACTTGGAACTAAACCCACAAAGAGGCCTACATGCCAAGGACCCCCCCTAAACATAAAGGATTTTGTGGGGGGTCACCTGAGGCAGGTCACACTTGGGGGCCTTGCATTCTGCCTGGTGCATCCCCCTCTCCCCCCAGAGCCCAGCAGCCCGGGACTTAGAGGTGTTCACACCTCTGACCGCCCTCAGTTCTGGCTGCTGAGTGGCTTGCACCTCCTGTGCCCACGTCTGTGAATGGGGTGAATGGCGGGAGAGCTGGAGCTTGTTCCCTGCACTGGGGCCTAAGACTGCGGTGAGTGGGGGACTGGGGTGAGCAGGGCTCCAGACCCGGGCCAGCTCCTCTCGCCCTGCGCCCGAGGCAGGGGCTTCTTGGGGGCGAGTAGAGAAAGCAATAGATCTCAGACCAGGAAAAGCTAAAGGCGCTGTCACGGTCAAACCGGCATTTCCAGAAAGGTCAAAGGCCCTTCTTGAAGGAGAAGAAAAAACTCCAAAAATAGGAATAATAAAATGGCAGTAACTGTAGACCAGTGGTTGGTGAACCACAGCTTGCAAGCCACAGGCGGCTCTTTGGCCCCTTGAGCGTGGCTCTTCCACAAAATCCCACGGCCCGGGCGAGTCTATGTTGAAGAAGTGCTGTTAGAAGAAGTTTGAGTTTAAAAAATTTGGCTCTCCAAAGAAATTCCAATCGTTGTGCTGTTGATATTTGGCTGCTGACTCATGAGTTTGCCGACCACTGCTGTAGACCTGTCAACAATGACTTTAAATGCAAATGGGTTAAATGCTGCAATCAAAGGCTTTCGGCTAACAAGGCAAGCGCTTAAAACATGTGCCTTCCCTCCTCCCCACGGACTCCAGATTCTCTGGGTTTGAATTCTCTTCCCCTGCCTTCCCAGAGGTCACCAGCCCTGAGACCCAGCGAGTGTCACCCTCAGGAATGCAAGAGGCTTCTTGTCCCCACACAGCCTTGCTTAATGACACTCTCTGCGAAGGCAGGGAGCCCGTTTGGGTAAAATGCCATCTCCCTTTCCCTGCATTCGCTGCTTCCTCCCACAGATTCTGGGAGACTGCAACCTCAGCAGTTTGATGGTTTGGAGCTGAAAGAGCGAGTCAGTCTGGGATTTCATGTCCCGGTTGAAAAAATGAAAAGCTTTGAAGCGTCTAAATCTGTGCCTGGCCGGGCTCGCGCCTGGCACCGGCGCCTTTTTCACCGACCACACTGACTTGGGAATCCACCCTCCACCCTCACACCTAGGCTCTGCCCACCGGCCCTTTCTCACCCGACAGGAGTCCTCCGGAGAGGGGGATGTGCTCCTCCATCACCGGGCCCCCAAAGACAGGAGTCTCCTCCCAACTGTCCCCTCTCCATCTTCCTAACAACCCGCTCCCCACCCAAAGTGATACCCACCAACGTGGCTTTCCACACCAGGCAGTTAGTGAAATGCCTTCTGGAGTGTGGGGGGCTGGGTGCTGGGGCAGCATCGTCACGCAGTGTCCCCCCCCCCTCTCCCCGGAGCTCACGCAGGGAGCTCGAGCTGGGTGACATACAATGTCATGTTAGTTTCAGGTGTGCGGCACAGCGATGAAACATTTCTGTCACTCATGAAGTGGTCAGCCTGATACCCATCTGACACCACCCATAGTTCCTACAACAATCTGACTGCATTCCCTATGCTGTGTTTTACAGCCTCAGGACTGTCCTTATAACGGGGAATTCATACTTCTCAATCCTTCCTCTGTCATCCATCCCCTGACCCCCCTCCCCTCTGGCAGCCATGAGTGTGTTAGACTTCACACGTCAGTGAAATCCTGTGGCATCTGTCCTTCTCTATATGACTCATTTCTCTCCGTCCATCCATGTTGTTGCAAACGGCGAGATTTCATCCTTAATTATGACTAACATTCCATTTGGGTACCACATCTTCTGTATCCCTTCCTCCGTGCCGGACATGGGGCTGCTTCCAGATCTCACCTGTTGTGAATCATGTGCAGGGAGCGTGTGGATGAACAGGTCTTTTCGATGTAGTGTGGAGGGTTTCTTTAGAGAAATACCTACAAATGGAGCTGCTGGTCCTTCTTACCTCTTGTTAAGCAGCCTTTATTTTAGTCTATTTTGTCAGATATAAGTATTTTGCTACCCCAGTGGGTTGTTGCTTTTTTTTCATTTCTATTTGAATAAGATGTATTTTTCCATCACTTTACTTTCAGTCTGTGTGTCTTTCAGGCTGGAGCGAGTCTCTTGTAGACACCATATGTAAGGCTCTTGTTTTCTTATCCGTTCAGTCTCCACATGTCTTTTGGTTGGAACATGTAATCTATTTGCATTTAAAGTAATTATTGAAGGGGCTACAGTTACTGCCATTTTATTATTCCTTTCTTTGTTGTTATTTTCTTCTTCCCCCTCCTCCTCCTCCTCTCCCCCCCACCCCCCCTTTAACATTTCCTGTAATACTGGCTTGGTGGCAATGAACTTCTGTAGCTTGTCCTTGTTTGGGAACCTATTGATTTCTTGACTAGAACCCAAGAAGCATGTTGCAGAGGCCCATGTGGCAAGGGCTTGAGTGAGGGTGGCCTCTGGCCCCCAGCCATCGGGGAACTGCATCCTGCGTGCAGCCACTTGAACTTGGGCGTGGCTCTCTCCCCAGGGGAGCCTTCAAATGAGACCGCAGCCTTGGCTGACAATTTCATTGCAGCCTGCGAGGCCCTGAAGCGGAGGGCTCAGCGGAGCCGTGCCGGGGTCCTGGCCCAGAAACTGCACGAACAAATGTTGTTGTAAACCTTTAACTGGCAACAATTTGCTATGCAATTACTGATCTACGGAGAACCTTGAAAGCACGCTAAAATACCTGGGGATACGTGATTGGGGGGTGCTGTTATTGACAATTAGGGCACTGGGGAACTGGTGCTATAAAAATGTGGTGTTCAAAAGAAAAGCACTTACTTTTGTAGTCACGGGTTGATGAAGTTGCTTGTGAATTATTTATTTCTCTAAACGACGTGTCTCAGCCTTTGCTCAGCACCCCGCTCTCTTCTCTGGTTGTTGTCCCAGTGCCCACCTGGACCCTGGGCCGCTGCTGATGCGGAAAGAAAGACAGAGGCGGAGGCGCACCCTGTGGGCGAGCGTTCACTGTCCGCTCTGGGCCGAGCATTTTCAGATTTCGCCGCTTTGGGTTATTTTGCTGTTAGCGGTTTTTGTTTTTTGCTTTTTACCTTATTTTTTTTCTCTTTGTCAGTAGGAAGATGTGTGTTTCCCATTTTTCTTGAATGTCTTCTCTTTTCCCCAAGGGCAGGGTGGATCTGGTTTTGTGGGGCCCAAAGCTGAACAGGGTGGGAGGGTCCTCTTGGAGAAAAAGAATATAAACATTTGATCATAAAATTAGGTACAGAAGTGATGCTCTTCACTGGGAAGGAGAAAAGAAGCCACAGTATAGCACAACTTGTAAAAAGCTGTCAAATGTAAAACGTCACAAGGTCTAGAGAAATATCACACTAATTAGCTGCCTGACTGTACGTAATATCCTTTTTCCTGCGTCTTTGCATACTGTGGTGACCTCCTCCTATAGTGGTAGTTTTTGGAGATAGAGATAGAGATAGAGATAGAAAGAGAGAGAGAGGGAGAAACATTGATATGAGAGAGAAACGCTGATCGGTTGCTCACGTACACGCCCAACCGAAACCTGGGTTGGAGCCCAGAACCTAGGTGTAAGCCCTGACCGGGAACTGGACTGGCCTTTCGGTGTATGGGACGATGCTCCCCCACCGGAGCCGCTGGCAGGCTAGCCGTGTTTCTGTTGTGTTTTGGTTGAACTGGTAGCAGCGGCGTTGAAGGGAGCCCTCCCCAACTCCCTGTGCCCGCAGGAGGTGAACGTTCGCAGAGACATTTGTTCCGAGGAGGATGAGCTGAAGTAGCTGCGCCTCGTTCTCCCTTTGGCAGGATCCCAACTCAGACCCTGGAGAGGAGGAAAGCATTTCTTATTTCAGAGCCTCCAAACAAGAAGATTCCAGAAGCCCTTCATGTATTCATTCAGGCAGGCAGAGAACATCCCTCCCCCGGCACTGATGGGTGCTCAGCTGCGGTGCTGGTGGGCAGACACGAGCCAGCTGCCAGGGAGACCGGCACAGCCAGGGCGGCCGGAGTCCCTGGTGGCGGGGAGAAGGAAGGGGGTCGCACACCCTGGCAGTCCCCGGGCCCGCTCTGGCTCCCACGCGCTTTGTTGGGGGGAACCGTGTTGTGCTACGTTCATCTTTAAAACTAGGAAGGAGCTGCCAATGGTTAAATATTTGGAAAAAAATGGAGGCACACTCCAGAAGACTCACATTTACATATTTACACAATTCACACATTTACACAATTTACACAATCCGGATTTCCAGGGTCTCTCACCACTGGGGTGAGCAGGGATTCCCAACCTCTGAGCTGGGAAGGTGCGTGTGTGGGGGGTGGTCCCGGGCCTGGTCCCCACCCCTCAGGGCTCCATCAGCTTTACCCGTGTGTGTGTGTGTGTGTGTGTGTGTGTATGTGGTGTGTATGTGGTGTGTGTGTGTGTGTTGCAGGGGTGGGGATTGTGAAATTTCATTTATGGAAAGAACTCCACTGGTTTCGTTAGTTTTTTACTGTTTGAAAAACACTTTTATGATATAAATTTCCAAAGCACATAAAACAGTCTCTTCCATGTGGGCTGAGTTCTTGGTGTGTGTCCGTTCCCTTCATTTGTCTTGTGTGGACCCTTTATTCTGGGTGGCCCAGGACAAACTGTGCCAAGCGTGGTCATATTATGCTAAAGGAGACCATATTATGCTCATATTCTGCTTAAAATACAGTCGCACATAATGCCTTCAGACCTAAAGGGGCTATTTAGTTACCAAGTATCTTCACAAACCTCCTGTTAATGAGAAGCTGTGGATCTGATTGTACAATTACAAGCTTTTAAAACAGCCATTAAGTTCCATTTTCTAGTAAATAAAGCCGGACAGTAGTCTTTTGTAGAAACAGATTTTCTACCAGAGGAAATGGACTGTGAAGAAAGAACTGGC
Organism: Lasiurus borealis; assembly: GCA_004026805.1. Taxonomy (NCBI): domain Eukaryota; kingdom Metazoa; phylum Chordata; class Mammalia; order Chiroptera; family Vespertilionidae; genus Lasiurus; species Lasiurus borealis. The sequence continues at coordinate 864 of PVJN01019243.1, read as the reverse complement.
TCCTGAACCTTCTAAACAAACTGACTGAGCCCACCCCACCTCTCCTTCCCTCCCTGGCTCCTCTGTAAGTCGATCTCTTTCCGTTTGGCTGGCTTCTGTGGAAAAGGAATGGTGCCCGCCTCAGACTGGGACCGTCTCCGACCTGGTGGACCGTGTTCTGTGGCGAGCAAGGGGTGGGGGGACCTCGGGGCGTTCTCTGCTGCAGACGGGCTGTGGGGTTCCCTGCCCGCACTGCTGAGCTGGGGCCCCTTCTTCCTCTGCTCCTCACGTGCTGCTTTCCATTTTAGTCAGAATCGATCACTTTTTACCTGCCAGCCAACGGGCACGTTTTATGGTGTTTGCAAACACAGCTTTATAGCACCAGGTGGTTTCTTTGGACAAATTCTTTCACTAGGAATCTGATGTGTCCGGACAAAGCCAGGGACAGGAACCCAACAGAACCCAAAAGTGTGTGCTAAGGAATTCCCAGGGTGTGGTCTGTTGACTTCCTTAGTATCCCTCACACTCTCCTCCTCTTCCTCCTCCTCCTCCTCGTTAATCATCACCTGAGGATATTTTCCCACTGATTTTTAGAGAATGGAAGGGAGGGGGAAAGTACAGAGAGAGAAACATCAATGTGAGGGGGACGCAATTGGTTGCCTCCTCTGAGTGCCCTGACCAGGCTGTGTTGTGGGAACCTCTTTCCACGTCCCGCGTGGTTCAGGGTTCCCGGGTCAGGGTTCGGGTTCTGAAGGAGGCCGCACGCAAACGAAATAAGAGACTAGAAAATATTAATTTGGCGATATTGGGGGGCCAGGCGGGAGCCTTCCTCTAGTGGGAAGGACTACCATCTTGCTCTGGCCTTCTACTTCCTTTTATTAAGGC
>PVJN01019242.1:18712-37777 GCA_004026805.1 Lasiurus borealis | reverse complement strand
AATGGGGAGACATGTATAAAAAATTAATTAAAAAAAAGAAAGAAAAATAAAATAAAATAAATAAAATAAAAAAGCAGACATGCACGAATGAACAAACACGGGAGACATGCGTCTGAGGGCAGAGGGAGCGCCCACAGGGTTAAGCTGGGAAGAAGCTGCAGGGAGGATGACCTGAGGGGGAGGGGCAGGGACCTAGAGAGAGGGATGGGGTGATGGCAGCCTCATGAGGGCGAGGACACATGTGAGGGACTGGAGGGCACACGTAGAGGAGGTGCTGGGGTGGAAGAATAACAAACTTTCCACAGGCCCAGGCGCAGGAGGACCCAACCCCCTTCCCATCGCCCCAGGCAGCGGCTACTCCAGCTGGCCCGGCGCCCCCCCGGCCCTGACCCGCTGCCCCCAGCCCACAGGTGGCAGGGAATGACTTTTCCCAAGGGGGCTGCCCCCCCCCCACCTGCTTCCCAGGGCCCACAGCTGGCGGGATCTCAGGACCTCGGGTTCCCCAGGAAGGAGAGGTCAGCTGAGCGGGCCCTGACTTGGCAGGCAGAGACAGGGGCAGCTGGGTGCAGGGACAATGTGCCTAAGTCAGGGGTCTGGATTCTCCCCATTTCACAGGTCATCCACTGAGGCCTACGAAAGCAGAGAGCCTGGCACAGTAGGAGGTGAAGCCCGCTCTTGCAATTGCCTTGAAGGAAGCCCTTTACCCTTTCAGGACCTTGGCGGGCTCGGAGGTAAAGTGGGACGAAGCAGGTGCTCTGTGTCTTGAGCATCAACAGCTCTAAGAGCCACGATCTGACCACCGCCCTTTCCTCCCAGGACACCCCCGGACCTAGGCCACCAACCGCTTTCCGACGCCCAGCCCTCAGCCCCCGTCCTTGGGGTTGCACTCCCAGATGTGTTTGCACAGCTCATTCTCATTACCTTGGATGCTGTCGCGTCTCGGGGGATATCTTATCCTCGGGAAGGGGGGTTCGGGGTGGTGTGATTTCGGGTGACTGTTGCTTGAATAGAAAAGGAAGGAGTTTTCTCTAGGTTTCAGTTTCTAAAATTTCTTGTAGGATTCAAGATCCTACAAGAAAAGGACCTTAAAAGTCGATCCCCTAATCGGCCCTCCCCTGATTCTTGGCTTCTGTCCGTCTCTGCTCAAGCCGTAATGTTATCCAGGTGCGATGGGGAGCGAACCCCAATTTTCCAATGGCTCTGAGCTTTGGGAAATGTTTTCCTTATTAGTGAACAAATCTGCCTCGGGGAGTCCCTTCAGAGGTGACCACCGTCTGCCCTTGGCATGTGGAACAGGGCCGGTGACCTGGACATAGCAAGGGATGGACTAACAGCCTCCCCTGTCTCTCCGGCTCCGGCCTCTGGCGGTGGCTGTGGACCAGATGAAACGCCACTCAGGTGAGCGGTTCCCCGACTCCCGGACTAACCTGTGGCCGGAACCAGGAGGGCCTGGTGAGGGCACCCACAGATTCCCGGAAGATAACCCACTACACCTTTGGCAAAAACCGCCCCCAAACCACAGAGCGGATTGGCTGCTGCCAGTGTGGGCTGCAAGACCAGGACCCCCGAAAAGGCCAGAAATCTTCACGATGGAGTCAGGAAAGGAAGGAACCCCAAGCCTAGCTGGTGCCCCCAGATGGACCCCTGGCCTTGGGACCACACCCTCCCTCAGCGGGGAGTGCAGTGGCCGGCGGCAGCTATGAGGAGTCCCCGTGGCAACCAGCTGGCGGCTCAAAGGGCTTATGGAGGGACCAGCTACAGGGGGGGCGGGGGGGGGTGGGGCTCAGCAGCAGCTGGAAGCTGCACTTCCTGGTGGCCCGAGGCCTGGAGGAGGGAGCTGTCATGAGAACATGGAAGGTGCTGGGTCCGGGGAGGCTGAGCTGCTTGAGGGTTGAGCTGGGTCCGGGGAGATTGAGCTGCTTGAGAGGAGCTGGCGTCCTCGGGAGAGAAGTGCAGCGTCGCCCGACCCCAGCACAGACCCCAGCACAGACGGGAGGAGCCCGCGGAGAGACACTCTAACCCAGCGGTTCTCAACCTTCCTCAGGCCGCGACCCTTGCATACAGTTCCTCATGGGGTGGTGACCCCCAACCATGAAATGTTGCTCCTGTGATGCATCGTGATGTCAATACCTGCATTTTCCGCTGGTCTTAGGTGACCCCTGTGAAAGGGTCGTTCAACCCCCAAAGGGGTCGCAATCCACAGGTTGAGAACCGCTGCTCTAACCCTTCCTCCCCTCCCTCCGACCTCCCTGAGGCGCCTCCCATTGGCCGAACCCAACCAGAACGCCAAGGGTAAGGTCAAGCGAGGCCACAGAGGCATCCTCCGGGCCCCAGCGTGGGGAGGGGAAGGCAGGAGAGATCTGGAAGTTATCCAGCTCAGCAGCCCCACGAGTCATTCGCTTCTGAGGTCCCTTCCTTTCCTCCAGCAATGCCTGCTCCACCAGTGACCACGGTACCAGCCAGGTGCCATGCGCGGCTCTGGCCACACCGAAATGACCATACACGCCGAGACCCGCCCCCCAAGGCAAGGTCTCCACACACAGTCCTGGGAACAGGCTTGCGGGCTGGGAGATGGCCATGGTGGAAAGCTGGGAACATGACTAGAATGTAAAGGAAGATGTGGTCTCACTCAGAGCAGTCAGGAAGGCTTCTTGGCGGAGGGGGCATGCTTTGGCTGGGGAGGTGCGTTTGGGGGAGAGGAAGCAGCACATGCAAAGACCCCGGGGTGGGCACTTGCAAAGACTTCCCCCAAGGCCAGCCGGGCCGGTGCGCCTGGAATTCAGCGAGCAGCGGAGAGAAACTCGGCCCCGGGCGGTGTGGCTCAGTGGTTGAACGTCCACCTACGAACCAGGAGGTCGATTTCAGGCCAGGGCACATGTCCGGGGTTGCAGGCTGGGTCCCCGATCCTGCGAGAGGCAGGCCGGGCCACCTCCACCTTCTTATCTCCCGGTCAAAGCTCAGCCGCGCAGCTCAGCACTTCTCTGGAAACGGACTATCTGCTTTCCAAACAAAGCTGTCTGCCTGGACGGTGTTTGCTTCGCTCTCTTATTCGGAGGCTTTGCCTTTGTTCTTCTTCTCTGTCCGGGTCCCGGGCCGGCGGCCTCCCCCCGAGAAGAGGAGACACCTGTCCTCCTCCCCAGGTGCCTGCCGGGAGCAGCAAACCCACAGACACCCCCCCCCCAATTCCTGCCGGTACCGAAGGCACCCCGGCGGGCTGGGGCTCCCGTCTCCAGAGGGGTTTTGGACAGGGAGGCCTGATCTCACCCAGAAACACAATCTTTTTGGCAGCGGAACCTGTAGATGCAGATTGACGGGGTCCTTTCCTGACCCCAACGTCTGTCTCTCTCCCCCCTCTCCCCCCGCCTCCAATCTCCCTTTACAAATAACCCGGCTCCGGGCGGCGGTGACGGTATGTGTTTATGATAATCGCGGGCAAAGCACACTTGCCTATCTCCCCGTCCGTTCCTCTGAACAGTTCAAAGGGGAGAGGCTGGTATAAAAGGCCTCGGCGGGCACTGGGGCTGAGTGGAGCTCGGGTGCCTGCCTGCCTAACAGTGAGTCCGAGCGGTGCCCGGGGCAGGGGCAGCCGGAGGGACGGGGCCCCGAGGGAGCGGCCACTGCGCTGGGAGGATCCCGCACCCAGCTCTGCCCTCTCCCTGGGCGGGGAGGCCTCGGCCTCAGGGTGCCCGCCCGGAGGGACAGCCCCAGGGGACGCAGGCCCCCAGCCCGGTCTGGGTCGGGCCATGGTCCCCACTGTCTGTGTGTGTGACTGTGTTTCCGTCCCTGCAGATGCTGCCCTCCTGGATCGTCGGCCTCCTCCTGCTGGCCACCGTCAGAGGTGAGGAGGCTGCCCCACCCCCGCGAGGAGCAGGGGACCGGGCCTGGCTGGCCTGCGGGTGCAGCAGCCAGCGGCCTCATCCCCATCATCACCAAAACGACCAGCCTTAGCACTATGTCTCTTTTTAAAAATATATTTTATTGATTTTTTTAGAGAGGAAGGGAGAGGGAGAGAGAGTTAGAAACATCGATGAGAGAGACATCGATCAGCTGCCTCCTGCACGCCCCCTACTGGGGATATGCCTGCAAGCAAGGTACATGCCCTTGACCGGAATGGAACCTGGGACCCTTGAGTCCGCAGGCCGACACTCTATCCACTGAGCCAAACAGGTCAGGGCGCCTTATCACTCTTTCAAGAAAAGCAGTTGCCTCCGTTCGGGGAGTGCTGACGCTGTGGCAAACATGGGGCAGCATTTGGGACACAGGTGACTCAGAGGACCTGCCCGCCCTTGTCCTCCAGCCACGGGCTGGGAGGGGCTGACCAAGGCGGCAGGGTGCTGGGCAGCAGGGGTCGGGGAGGGTGCTCTCAGCAGGCTCCCAGCACCCTCAGTCCCTTGCGTGGCCAAGTGCGTGTCTGCAGCCTACGCTCGATGGACCTGTCCCTCGGAAAACTGCCCAGCCGGGCCTGCGACCTGAGCGCCCCCTGCCGTCCACCCTTCCCCTCCCTCCTCTCGCTGTTCCGCCTCTTCCTCTCCAGCTCTGTCTGAGCCTTTTCTCGGCCTCCCCTCTGCTGGGCTGCCTTCTGCACCTCGAGGCCTCCCTTTCTCCCCGCCTCCTCCTGGCCCACGCCTGGCCGCCCTGCCGTCTCGGCCATCTGGCTCCCGAGAGCAGAGCGCACCGGGTCTGGCTGCCCTCCGGCCTTTCTGACCCCTCGGTCTCCTCTGCTCCTTCCTCCTGCCCTACATGTGGGCATCCCAGCGAGGGCATCCCAGCTCACCCCGCCCTGTGCCCAGCCTCTGCCCGCCTCCTCCCAATGTCCAGGCAGCTGCCACTGCCTTATTCACTTGTCCATCTCGGGCACCCCTCCCTGCCCCGTCTCTCCCCCTCCCCTTCATTGCCACTGTCATCCACTTCCACTTGAATGCCAGTTACCTCTCAGACCCGCCCTCCCTGCACTCCCTGCACTCCCCTCCTCTCCCCTCCTCTCCCAGGCTCTCCTGCCTCTGAGCCGCTCACACCGGGTTCCCTAAAACGCCTTCATGGAGCACTAGTCTCACCACCCCCACGGCACCCCCACTCCCTGTCCTCCCAGCAGCCCAGGGCTGCCCTGTGCTCCCAGCTCCTGCGTTTCCCACCCGCAGCGAGAGCGGCTTTAGTGTCCGCAGCCCGTCCTCCGGGACTGTCCCTCTTGCTGCAAGGAAGTCAAGGCCGTCGTGACTCCTTCCCTGTTAGATGTCCTCTCGTTCAGGCAGGGTTTGGACCTGAGTTGTCTTTCTCTCTCCCCGGTGCCTGGCTTTGTCCCCCACCGAACTCTCCCAGTTCCAATCCTGGCTCCACCACCGGCTGGGCCCTTGGGCCGCTTAACTTGGTCTCTCTGTGCCTTGGTTTTCCCATCTGTGAAACGGAAGTACCATATTTTCTGGCATATAAGACGACTTTTTAACTCAGGAAAATCTTCTCAAAAGTTGGGGGTCATCTTATACGCTGGAAAATACAGGTAATTTCTTCCTCCCGGGCTACGTGGAGGCTGACAGGGAATAATCCCGGCGAAGCGCTCGTGTGGTTTCTGGCACAGAGGAGACAGTTACTCTTGCTTCCGGTGGTAGAAACAGGTAAACAGGATCAGCTTTTGAGTGAATATTTTGCCAATATCTGGCACCATCCGTTTGGAAGCTCAGGGAGAGGGAAGACCCAGTGAAAGCTCTGATCTGAGCACGCGGCTTAGGCAGGCACTCCGTGACGATGCTTGTGTAGACTAGAGGAGGGGCCCTCCGGTTTAAATTGTTTTTCTTTATATTTTATTTATTTTTTTACAGAGAGGAAGGGAGAGAGACAGAGAGTTAGAAACAACGATGAGAAAGAGACATCGATAAGCTGCTTCCAGCACATCCCCTACTGGGGATGTGCCTGCAACCAAGATATATGCCCTTGACCAGAATTGAACCTGGGACCTTTCAGTCTCCAGGCCGACACTCTATCCGATGAGCCAAACGGGTCTCAGCAAGGGCCCTTAGGTTTAGACGCGTTATTTGGATCATCCCTTGCCTGTCTGGAGCCAGGGCTATACACAGAATGATGCAAAAATTCGTCCTTCCTGGCCTTACGCGATGTACCTTTTCTCAGAGCCGCAGGGAACCTGACACGGCAGAGAGTAATTGGCGGGGGTGGGGGTGGGGTGGGGAGACAATGTGCGCAAGGGGGTGGCAGGAAGACACGGAGATTGGACCGCACCCACGACCGGCTGCGGTGCCGGCTCCAGCGGCAGCATCTCTGCGCCCCAGAACCGCAGGCACCTCCACACCGGCCGCCGGTGGTGGCAGGGAGAGGGCTGGAGGTGGCACGGAGAGGGCCGTCGGGGGCTCTCCTGGAGGAGGCGGTTGTAAGGCAGAAGGTCTCCAGGAAACCTCAGCCTGTCCCCCGCCGCCGCCGGCCTGATGCTGAGGGATAAAATAGCGGTTTCCGTGCCCCTGCCCTCCCTCCGAGTCAGAATCGCTGAGGGAGGGGCCAGGATGGGTCTGGGCGATTCCTGTCTCTCGGGAATTTGGGGAGCACGGGCAGCAGGCAGAGCCCAGCAGTGGCCCCGCCAGCCCGGGGGGCAGCAGCGGCGGCGGGGATGCTCCTCTCGGCCTGGGGATGCTCCTCTCGGCCTCGCAGTGACCGGGCCCCTCCCCGCCCAGGAAAGGAGATCTGCTACCAGCCCTTCGGCTGCTTCTCCAACGACAAGCCCTGGGCCGGCACCTTCCAGCGGCCTGTGAGGGTGCTCCCCTGGCCCCCCACGGACGTCAACACCCGCTTCCTGCTCTTCACCAATGAGAACCCCAACAACTTCCAGGTGAGAGCAGCACGGCCGGCTGCGGGGGGCGGGGGTGGACGGGGGTGCCCACACTGGCGCCTGGTCTGAGGGAAAGGCAGGGCCCGGAGCGGCTCCCTCACCACTGGCAGCCGCCTTAGCGCTCAGGATGGGGAACCCCATCTCTGGACGCCCAGAAACGGCCCATTCCACACCCTGCGCCCGGGGACCCCCTGGCACTGAGCCCCCGTCCTGGGAGGAAGGGGGTGGATGGGAGCAGCATTTATGGAGGAATCCAGGCCTGGTCTGTCCATCTCCTTCCTGCACTGGCCTTGGGGGGAGAGGAGCCCTTCGGGGAATGGGGAAGGGGGGGCTGTAAGTCCTTCCTGCTGAGCCAGAAGGCAGGTGTGGGGGAGGGGAATTCTTTTTTTTTAAATATATTTTATTGATTTCTTACAGAGAGGAAGGGAGAGGGATAGAGAGTTAGAAACATCGATGAGAGAGAGAGAGAGACATCGATCAGCTGCCTCCTGCACGCCCCCCCCCCACTGGAGATGTGCTCACAACCAGGATACCCGCCCTTGACCGGAATCGAACCCGGGACCTTTTAGTCCGCAGGCCGACGCTCTATCCACTGAGCCACACCGGTTTCGGCAGGGGAGGGGACTTCCGGTTGTCTGTTGGTGTTAATCCTCCCCAGAGGATATTTTTTCCGTTGATTTTTAGAGAGCAGGAGGGAGGGATGAAAGGGGAGAGTGAGAGAGAGAAACATGGGTACACTGATGCGAGAGAGACACACTGATTGGCTGCCTCCCCTAGGAGCCCCAATTGGGGCTTGGGATCAAACTTGAAACCCAGGTGCAAGCCCTTGACCGGGAATTGAACCTGTGACCCTTCGTGCATGGGCCAACGCTCTAACCACTGAGCTTTCTGGCCAGGGCGAGAGGGGCCATTGAAGCACAAAGCGAAAAGGTGGCTGGGAGTGACCTCCAGTCCCCAGAAGGCCTGCTGCCGGGCGGAGGCGGCGACCAGGAAGAAGGTGCTCAGAGCTCAGCTGCTCACAGCTGCACCCCGGACAGTGTGGAGAGCCGGTCACTGGCCAGGGGTCCCTGCGGTCAGCTGCCGTGGGGATTCTAGGTGTCAAACTCCCCCCTGAGAGCCCCCAGCTGGGAGTCTGCGTGGACGTGGGGTCTGGGCTGTTTCTATCTTATCCTTCTCCAGGCGTGGGGTCTGGGGGCTGGTGAGGAGGTCCCTGGCCTGTAGGAGTCCTGGCCTGTAGGAGTCGGTTCTTTTTTTTCTTTTTTTTTAATACATTTTATTGATTTTTCACAGAGAGGAAGGGAGAGGGATAGAAAGCCAGAAACATCGATGAGAGAGAGAAACATTGACCAGCTGCCTCCTGCACACCCCCTGATGGGGATGTGCCCGCAACCAATGTACATGCCCTTGACCGGAATCAAACCTGGGACCCTTCAGTCCGCAGGCCGATGCTCTACCCACTGAGCCAGACCCGTTTCGGCAGGAGTCGGTTCTTAAGTGCTTCAAGCTTGAGATGCCCTTGGCGACTCCCCTGAGCCGCATCTGCCCTCACTTGGGGGCTTCTGGCCTGGGCCCTTCACCGTTTCCTTTCAGGGAACCTCTTCCGCCATCTGGGAAGGCCTAGGGGTCCCTTCTCGGGAGGACGTGTTTACACGCATGAGATAAAGTGCATTGGGCCTCAGGGGAAGCCGATGACATGCACAGACAGTTGTCAGGACATTTGAAAAGATAAATCCATGTCACCGTCACAGCTGCGCTGCTTTATTGTTACGTCCCTGAATGACGGGATCCAGGGTTTGGTCGAACAATGACGGTCACTTTTAATACTCATGGGAACGGCTCAGTGGTTCTCAACCTTCCTAATGCCGCGGCCCTTTAATACGGGTCCTCATGTTTGGTGACCCCCAACCACAAAGTTATTTTCGTTGCTGCTACTTCCTAACTGTAATTTTGCTACCGTTAATGAATCATAATGTAAATGCCTGTATTTTCCGATGGCTTTAGGCGACCCCTGTGTTTTGGTCCTTCGACCCCCGCCGGGGTCGAGACCCACCTGGTTGAGAACCGCTGGGAACAGCTGGTTGTTAAGACCTCTGCCATCAGACCCCTGTCCTGGGACGGGGGAACAGCTGGGACCCCACTGGTGACAGAGTGCTGTTACAATGAGGGGGCTTGTTGGCCAGTTTAGAAATGCTAGGAAGCCCATGAACGTGGCCTTCTGGGTCCTGTCCTCCAGCCCCGGGACAGGCGCTCCGGTTCCAGCCCGGCCCAACGTTGTGGGAGCTGACCGGGGTACCGGGTCTTCCCGGAACCGGCTCTCACAGGCGCGTGGCTTGGGAAGGCCCCATCCCAACCCCCCTTTTCCGCTCCCGCCAGCTCATCTCCTCCACCGACCTGGCCACCGTGGAGGCTTCCAACTTCCAGCTGGACCGCAAGACGCGCTTCATCGTCCACGGCTTCATCGACAAGGGGGAGGAGAGGTGGCTGACGGACATGTGCCAGGTAGGCCCCGCCCCCCCTCCACCCCCCTGCTGAGACCAGCACCCGGCCCCTACTTTCCCGATCACTGCCCCCCGAGACGGGGAACAGAGACAGTCCAGGGACAGAGGCTCCTTCCTAAAAACCCCGAGGGAACCCTGGTTCTTTGGAGCGTCCGATGTCAAGGTCTCCTGACCCCACCAACCTCTAGCCAGCCACCTCTCCTGGAGACCAGAGCCAATCAGAACGCCCCAGGAGTGGAGGCGTCAGCCAACTGCCTGGCATTTGTCTCAGGGGGTTTAGAGAGAGCCCCTGTGTGATGTGAGAAACCAACGTAAGCGTGGCCCCCAAAACCCCGCGGTCCCTCAGAGCTCTCTGGGATGGTGCAGAGGGTCCAAGGCCTCACTGTCCCGACCAGGAGCCACTGCTCCCCAGCGCTCACCCAGCACCGGAAATGCAGCCAGTGTGACCAAAGAGGCGCTGGGTCTTATTTTCAGGGGGTGTCTTATTTTTCCACGAAGAAGAATGCACTACACATTTATTGTTGAACAAAAAAAAGGAAATTTATGACCTGTCTATGGTACGGTAGTCGTTGTCATCACAAACCAGCTCACGGATGGGCCGCAGCATAGCCCGAGCTGTTCAGGCAGTGCGAGGTCTCTTTAAATCAGGAGGGAGGCCTTATGTTCAGGGAGGCCTTATTATCGGGGAGGCCTTATTATTGGAGGTGCCTTATATGACAGTGAGAGGCAAAACTGGAAGTAGGTCTTATTTTCAGGGGATGTCTTACTTTTCGGGTAGCAGCCCTCCCGTGGCTTCAGCTACCAAGTACAAGGGCCAGCAGACTTCCTGTAAAGGACCGGGCAGTAAATAGATTAGCATTTGCAGGTCATATCGTTTCAGCTCAACTCTGCTGTCGCTCCCAAGCAGAGAGAGAATGTGTAAACAAGTGGGTGACGAATAAAACTTTATTCATATGAGCAGGTGGATTTGGCCCTCCCCTAACGGTTCGCTAAGCCCTGGTGTAATAAGCCATCTTTTTTTAAATATATATTTTTTATTGATTTTTCACAGAGAGTAAGGGAGAGGGATAGAAAGTCAGAAAGATCAATGAGAGAGAGACATCGATCAGCCGCCTCCCGCACACCCCACACTGGAGATGTGCCCGCAAGCAAGGCACATGCCCCCGACCAGAACCGAACCCAGGACTTTGCAGTCCGAAGGCTGACGCTCTATCCACTGAGCCAAACCGGTCCCGGCAGCCATCTTTTTTTGCTGGTTGTGTCAGTAACCACCTGGGAGACCTTCGCCAGTCCCTTACTCCACTCCAGGCCTCAGCGTTCACCTCTGTCAAGTGGGGATCAGGTGCCCAGTTCCTGGGGAAGTGGTGAGGATTAGGAGAAGTGGGAGGAGTGTTAAAACTCTGACACAGATCAGACGCTGATGGCTGTGAATTCCTGTCTCTGGAGTGTGCGGCCTGAGCCCGTTGATACAGTGGTTTCTCCCCCCTCTTGTTTTTTCTCCCCAGAATATGTTCAAGGTGGAGAAGGTGAACTGCATCTGCGTGGACTGGAGCCGGGGGGCCAGGACCGACTACAGCCAGGCCGTCCAGAACCTTCGCGTCGTGGGCGCCGAGATGGCTTTCCTGATACAAGGGCTGGCGGTAAATCCTGCCCGAGCCACACCCTGTGGGGAGGGGCCGTGGGGGGCAGGCAGACACGGGGGGCGGGATCGGGGGGCAGAGGCAGCCTGGGGACAGGTGCGCAGGGCTGGGCTGGACTCCTGGACACACAGCAGAGTTTCCTAAAATGAAACTGCAGCCTTCTCCCTCCCGAGTCCTGGTGATCCCTTGTGGTGCTGGGCGAATGAACTGCTTTGGGCTTCGGTTTCCCCTTTGGAAATAAGCTGTCCTTGGGGCTGTTCTGGGGATTCTCAGCCCAGAAGATGTCTTTTTTTTAATATATATATATATTTTTTTTTTTATTGATTTTTTACAGAGAGGAAGGGAAAAGGATAGAGAATTAGAAACATCAATGAGAGAGAAACATCGATCAGCCGCCTCCTGCATGCCCACTATTGGGGATGTGCCCGCAAACAGGATACATGCCCTTGACCAGAATCGAACCCGAGACCCCTCAGTACGCAGGCCGACTCTCTATTCTCTGAGCCAAACCGGTCTTGGCCAGAAGATGTCTTTTTGCTCAGAAAGGGGAAAGCCCCTTACCGCCTTCTGGAAGGTCTATTCCTGAACACCCAGAGCTGGACCCAGGCTCTCCAAGGCCGGCCCAAGCCTTGAGGGAGGGGAGGGAGGTGTGGGGAGCAGGCAGTGGCGCCCCAAGGCTCTCCGCGTGGCCTGCAGTTGACACAGAGGCCGCTGGTCCACACTGTTAGCCCGGGCACCGGGACTCGGGACTCGGAGACGGCGGTGGCCCAGGGTCCTGTAATGCTGTCCTAGGTGGTCCCGGAGCCCGGTCGTTCATCCTGAGACCTGTCCCCACCCCCTTCCCTGAGCCTGGGCCTCCCCACCTGGGCCTTGGGGACCTGACTCGCCTTCCTTCCGCAGACCCAGAGGGGCTACAGCCTGGACAACGTGCACCTCATCGGCCACAGCCTGGGCGCGCACGCAGTGGGCGAGGCGGGCCGGAGGCTGGGGGGCCGCGTGGGCAGGATCACAGGTAGGGGTGCGGGGTGGGGGTGGGGTGGGGTGGGGTGAGAGGGGCGGTCCTGCAGGAGATGGAAGCCCTACACACGCACTTCCCATGGCCAAGGGCACCCCTACTGGTCACCCCTACGGTCGCCCGGGGACCCTGATTTGAGGCGCCGCCAGTCTTAGATTTAAAAAATAACTCCCCATGCCTTTTCACGTGAATGACCAAAAATACAGGATCGTAAATAAAAACACGATTATTAAAAAAGAAAAACATAGCTAGCACATTCAACTCATGACCTCGGGATTATTATTGCTAGAATAGGGCAGATTTTTGAAGGGTGAAATGATTTTTAATACGAATTCATCGTTCCACAAATATTTTTTTAAATATATTTTATTGATTTTTTACAGAGAGGAAGGGAGAGGGACAGAGAGTTAGAAACATGGATGAGAGAGAGAGAGACATCGATCAGCTGCCTCTTGCACATCCCCTACTGGGGATGTGCCCGCAACCCAGGTACATGCCTTTGACGGGAATCGAACCTGGGACCTTTCAGTCCACAGACCGACGCTCTATCCACTGAGCCAAGCCGGTTTCGGCTTGTTCCACAAATATTAATTATGATGGCTGTGCCAGCTGCAGGCAGAACATGAAAGTAGCTGAGACCTGTCCCAGGACGCACTCTGTAGATAATAAGAATGAATGAATGAATGAATGAATGAATGAATGAATGAATGAATAGGCAAAATGAAGGCGCACTAGACAGACACAGACACGGCCTGTCACCGTGCAAACCGTTTAATGGCCGTCTCCTGTGCCCAGGGCTGTGTGCTAGGCATGGAGGGGCAGGATCCCGGGATTCATAGATTATGTTCACGGAGAATTTTTCCGGTTGCAAAGTTCTTTCTCTCGAATCTTTGTGTGGGGTTTTCACAACAGCCCCGGAGGGTAGGTTGCTGTTATCCCCACTTTCCGGCTGAGGACGCTGAGGCTCAGGGAAGACACGCATTTGACCTTGAGCAGAACCTGGGCTGGAATACAGGTCTCTGAGCCCGTGGGCCGTGCTCCTCCCCCCTCTGCTTCTCTTCGAAGATGAGCTGGCACAGCCCGGCTTCAGGCAGAGAGCGCATGGGTTCTGTGGGTCCCGGGGTTGGGACCCGGATTGTCACTGTGCACCCCATCCCCCCATTTCAGGACTGGATCCGGCAGAACCGTGCTTCCAGGGCACGCCCGAGGAGGTGCGGCTGGACCCGTCCGATGCCCAGTTTGTGGATGTGATTCACACAGACATCCTGCCCATGGTCCCCTACCTGGGTGAGTTCCTCACTCCCCCGCTCAGTGGCGGGGCCTCACTGGTGAGATAGGTCCAGGGGTGGCATTCAGAATTAACTACAGTAACAGCTTGGATGCCAACCCGTCCGAGTGGGTGCCAGCCACGAACAAACAGCCAGCCCAGGGCCTCGGCCGGTGAGACAAACACAGTGTAGCCTGTGGAAGGCTGTTGCTCAGTCCTCAAACCCCGTGACCTTCCAGAGGCCCCACTATCCATTCATGCAATGGGGGGCGGGGAGAGGCCCCCTCAGCCTGGCCTGCCCCCTCTCGCAGCCCAGGACCCCTTGGGGGTTCTTAGCGCTGCCACTGCACTCGCCAGCTGTGAGCCCCGCTTCTGGGTGAGCTGCACTCCCCCACTGACCACCAGGGGGCAGCTTCTGTATTGAGCATCTGCCTCCTGGTGGTCAGTGCATGTCATAGCAACCAGTCATCCTGCCGTTCGGTCAATTTGCATATTGGGATTTTATTATATAGGATGCTTGACCTATACTTGCAAAATGCAAAGTTAATGTGCAAATATTTTGCTCACTTTTTTTGCGGAAACTTTGGTTATAGTTTGTGTTGTTGGAAACAAAATATATCCCTTTATTTAATTCTTCTAAAATCAAATGGGTTAATTGTTGTTGTTGGTTTAAATAAATTAAAATTTTAAATAATTAAAATTATGTAAAAAAATTAATATTACGTAAGCTCACTGTTCTTTTTTCAATATTTTCTTACGAAACCCCTAATGAAATATGCCAACAAAGGGTATGTTTTTAATAATAGTGCTGGTTACCAGGGGCTGCATTGGACATTTTGTACATACTCGCTCGGTAATGACCCTAAAAAGTGGGCATTGTTATTACTGACTCGTAGCTGAGGAGACTGAGGTTTGAAAAGCTTTAGTAGTTGCCCGATATTACGAAATGTGTCAATAGGACCAGGATGTGCTCATGGGTCTGTGTGCTTAAAAAGCCAAAGCGTCCAGCCATGATGCTGGGCCCTCAACATCACGAAATCTCAGTATAACCTTATTACACAGAAACCAGCATTTCAAAATGAATACAGTGGTGCCTCGAGATACGAGTGCCCTAACATACGAGATTTTTTAGATATGAGCTGTCGAGCGAGTGATTTTTGCTTTGAAATACGAGCAACATTTGAGATACGAGTCATCACGTGGATCGGCCGGCTGCACACGACCCACCAGTTTACTGCGACTCGAGCGTCTCATAGTTTCCCACGCCTCAAGGTTACAGAACGAATTAAACTCGTATCTCGAGGTACCACTGTACAGGAATGGAAATTGCACAGAACTGATGGTGTCTGTGGTGCGTAATGGTATCAGGGTGTATCCATATCGCTCACAGCCTCCCCAGGACAGACAGGCAGACAGACACACATACAAATACACTTGTAGGCATGCTCACTGGCTCTGCTCTCTCCTCCTTCCTTGTCTTGCTACGGGTTCATCTCTGAAAGTGTTCTGCAAAGCTCGGCGGAGCGCCTAGGCTGAGGGGCCAGTTTTTTACCAAGAAAACTCTCTCTCTGGTCGGCAGGAGTCGGATGCTTTCTGGGGCCGCGACCTTGCCTGGGGGGACACTTACCTCGCTGCTCACAGCCGCTTCCCCTGTTCCAGGTTTGGGGATGAGCCAAAAGGTGGGCCATCTGGACTTCTTTCCGAATGGAGGGGAGTGGATGGCCGGGTGTCAGAAGAACATCCTGTCCTCCATCGTGGACATCAATGGCATCTGGGAAGGTGTGTGCATGGGCGAAGCGAGCCCGCAGCGCGCCGCGCGGGGGGAGAAGGCGGGGTGCGCGGCCGGGCCCCGGGAGCACTGAGTCTGCCGCCTCCGCTCACGGGGTGCTCATTCTGCCCCACACATTGTCACAATGCCGTGAGAGCGTCACTCCGATTGCCCCCATTTCACAGATGCAAAAGCTGGGTCTGAAAAGTCATAAAACCTGCCCAAGGCCAGCTGATGTTAAAGTGCAATTTCTGGCTGCCAAGTCCCAACCTCATGCCAGCCTGTGTCACCACCCCTTGAGGCATGAGCTGGCCGGGCACGTTGGCAAATACCAGTTCCAGCTTTGCCCCCACACCCACCCCCATCCTGCTTTCACTGCCGGCTCCTTGCAGGGCTCGCACCAAGGTGTGGAGGGTTTGGGCTTTCTTGCCCTTTGCTGCGGCAGGTGCTAGGCCTGGAGGGGGACGGAGCTGGGAAAAGTGGGGGCCTGCTCTGTAGGTTGGGGGGAGTGTGTGCATGGAGGGGGAGGCCTGCCGGTCTCGGGGCGATGAGGCTGCTGTGTGTCCCTGTCAGAAATGTCCAAACCGCTAGAGAATTTTCATGAGTTTATTGGAGCCAAATTGACGACAAATGCTGGGAAGCAAAATCTCAGCGGACTGAGAAAATGCTCTGGAGAATGACGGTTTTACAGCTTATTTTATACATCAGAGTAAAAAGAGGAGACGTAGCGGGTTACGTGAAATCCACGGGTGGTAGATGGGGGAGGGGGAAGGATGTAAAACGAGAAGTCTCTGGAACCGGATAAAAAGTCAAAGAGAGAGGCACATTCTTTTGCATCGGTGGGCACAGGCTGGTTAATGATCAACATTTATAGCACATAGAGGTGGTATTTGGGGAACAAGGTCACCAGGAGGGGTTCTGGGGTCTGGTGCTCTTGTAGGGGATGCCCTGAGGGACCCGGGAAAGGTCACTGTGATATTGAAAAGGTGCGTTCTCTTAGAAGCAGAAAGAAAACAGCTTCGCTGAAGGTACAGATTCTTTGTCCCCCTGGCCGGTGGCGCAGCTGGTTGGAGCGTGGTCCTATATACCAGGAAGCCTTTGGGTTTGATTTCTGGCCAGGGTGGCAACTGATAGATGTTTCTCTCTCTCCCTTCCTCTCTCTCTAAAATCAATAAGCATATCCTCGGTGAGGATTTAAAAAAAAAAAAAATTTTGACCTTTTCAAGGAAGCTACAGGTCTGGGACAGAACTACCCTCCGTGGCCCGCTTTTAATTAGGAATTTTGAGGTTCAGCCCACCCCACGTGGGGACTTGCGGCCTCGGAGTTTGTAGGGCCACCATGCAGGCCTCCCCTGAGATTGTCAGGTGTAGCCTGTGGCCTCTTTTTGGTCCGCATGAGGTCTGCCTTTACCTGAGAGACAAGCTCAGTCCCCCTACAGTTAGGTGACTTAAAGCACCACCTCTGTCACCTGCCCTTGTCGGCCTCTGCTCTTCTCCTGCTGCCTCTCCCTGGAGACCAGGCTCCCTCTCCCCCTGCACCTGGAGGCGTTGAGTCTGCAATCATTTCAGTTTCGTGTTTATTTGTCTCAGCTGGGAGTTTTCCGGGCCTCCCAGACACCCCGGTACCAGTCCAGCCCACTCCACTGGGCATGTAATATTCCAGGGGCTGAATGTGAATGAACAGAGTCGGTAAAGCGATAGCCAACACCCACCGTCAGCCAATGGAGCCTTGGAGCTGTCTGCCCCGCACCAGGTGACCCTGGGGAAGACCCGGCTGAAGGATTGAGGCCACCCCCGTCTCCCCAGGGAGTGACCAGCAGGGCCCACAGAATAGCGGGGAGCCTGCTTTAATTAAAGAGGCAACTCAGAGAGAGCAAGCCCCCAAGAGTGCACGTCTATTGTGTGGGCTCCCAGTCACCCAGGCGCTGGGCTGGAGGAACAATTAAATCCACTTGCCCCTCTTTTATGGATCCCTGGCAGCGGTTCTGGACGAAAGGAACAATTAAGTTGGAACCAGGTTGTGTGGTCTGGTAATGACCTTGGTGCCAGGCACCACCCGGCCTGGCTGGAGTCGCTGGGCAGAGCTAATTCACCAGCACCAAGAGGACCCGTCTGTTCTCCCTGGTGGTGGACCAAGCCCCCCAGACCCCCAGAAGTGGTCCCCAGCTATGTCTGGGGTCCCTGTGCATCACGCCATGGGAGGTTTAGTACCAAGGAGCTGGAGAAGCTAAAAAAAAAAAAGACAATTTTGCAAATAGGAAGACTTGGGTTAAAGAGAAGGGTGGTAGAGAGAATGCAGTGACACAGTGGCCTAGAGCCAAGGGGACTTTGGTCTCCACTGCTCTTACCTTGCACTTTCGAAGGGCGAAGGGCAAAGGGCAAAGGGCGAGGAAGAGGAAGTTCTCAGCCCGGGGCCATGGGCGTAGAAAAGCTGCATTCCTGCAACAGGCCCACAGGAGCCGTCCCTGGTTCTCAAACTGGGTTCCTCCGGTCCAATGAGGCCCACAGCAGCCAGCGGTCGGCCTTCACAGGGACCGGTTTGTAAGGGGGAATGGACTGCTGTCCTGTGAGCATGAAGCATTGTCAGGTCAAAGTCCAGATGCAGGTTTTTCACGCAAAATCAGAAGACCAAGCCATCTGGGCCTTAACAGTCAACAACATGCTGACTGTGTAAGATCTCTCTCTCTCTCTCTCTCTCTCTCTCTCTCTCTCTCTTTTTAACATATTTTGTTGATTTTTCACAGAGAGGAAGGGAGAGGGATAGAGAGCTAGAAACATCGATGAGAGAGAGATATCGATCAGCCGCCTCCTGCACGCCCTCTACTGGGGATATCCCAGCAACCAAGGTACATGCCCTTGACCGGAATCGAACCTGGGACCTTTCAGTCAGCAGGCCGATGCTCCAGCCACTGAGCCAAACCGGTTTCGGCTAAGATCCCTTTTGAAGGCTATTTCCTCTCTCTCTTCCTCTCCCTCTTCCTGCTCCCCTCCCCCGCTCTCTCTCTTTCTGTATATATTTTTCTCCCTCTCCCCAAGCCCCTAGTCCTCATCCTTCACTCTGTCAGACGCCTGGCCCTGGAGGATTGGACACACGTTCCTGTTAGAACTCGTCCCTCCCTAGCATGTGCCCAGCCCCGAGTAGGCCCTGCTCAGCGCATGGACACAGTGGGGGGCAGAGGAGGAAAGCGACTGTGGCCAAACACCATTACTGAAGGCGCCCCCAGATACCGCCTCTATGTGCTGTAGATGTTGATCGTGAACTGTTTCCTGCCTGCCCCAAAGTATGTCAGGGTCAATGACAGGAACTTTGGACGGGGACCGAGGCATTCGGGAATGCCGACAGCCCTCTGTGGAGCGAGGAGGTGACTCCTTATTCAGATCAGGGTGTTCAAGCTTCACAAGTGAGAGTGTCTTCTGAGCTCCCGCAGCTGTTGCTTCCTTAGGAACCCGAGACTTCGTGGCCTGCAACCACCTGAGGAGCTACAAGTACTACTCCAGCAGCATCCTCAACCCCGACGGCTTCCTGGGCTACCCCTGCGCCTCCTACGAGGAGTTTGAGGAGGTGGGTCTCCCCGGGGCCCGGGGAGGGTGCGGTGGCCCTGCTGGTGGCGGTTCTGTCCCTGTGGCTTGGAACAGAACAGACATGTAACTCCACGACTAGTCAGAGGCAGAACTGGTAATGCGGAGCCTCGCAGAGCCTTCTTCCTCGGGGGAGCGGGGTGGGCAGGAGGCAGATGGCACGGACCTGACCGACCCGGCTGGGCCTTGCCTAGATCCCCAGCTTTTCATTCTGAGTAATTCTCCAAGGATGCTTGGACGGCATGGGTGCAGGCATGCTTTAATCAATGGATGGAGGGTGGGTGGGTAGATGAGTAGAAAGATGGCTAGGTAGATGGGTAGATGGGTAGATGGGTGGATGGATAGATGGATGGATGGAAGGAAGGATGGATGGATGGATGGATGATGGATGGATGAGTGGATGGATGAGGGATGGATGGATGGATGAGTGGATGGATGCATGAGTGGATGGATGAGGGATGGATGGATG
>PVJN01019242.1:0-18612 GCA_004026805.1 Lasiurus borealis | reverse complement strand
GATGAATGGATGGATAGATGGGTGGGTAGGTGGATGGATGGGTGGACGGATGAGTGGATGGATGGATGAGAAGGTGAATTGCTCAGTTGAATGAGTGAATGAGCCAAAGGCCTACCACTCACAGACAAATGGTCATTTTTATAGGAGAACAGCTGTTTCCCTTGTCCAGCCGGAGGATGCCCCAAAATGGGCCACTACGCGGACCAGTTTCAGAGGAACACCAGCGCCGTGGGACAGACGTTTTTCCTGAACACAGGAGGGAGCGGTAACTTCACTCGTAAGTGTCCATCTTACCCACTTAAACGCTGCGAGTGATGTTAAAGGGTGTATCAGCCGTGTCAGCTAGGACCCTTGGTAGCAATGGGCAGACACTCAACACCGTGAGCTTCAGTGATCCTGGGAGGACGGGAAAATGGCATTGGTCTTGCCTCTCACGTTCACCCCTTTAACTCATCATCCTGACAGTGGAGTGGGTCGACCGTGAGTGGCCCAAACTGGTCACATGTCCACCCAACCCTGTGGCAGGAAGGATGGACCCATTAACAGAAGAAGGCAACATGGGGCAAAGGCACCCCCGTGATTACCCACCACACGAGCCCCCCTGTGTACACACACATGAGCTTGCTGAGTTTTGAGTGTTATTTTGCCCAGCTTCTCACTGAAAAAGAAGATAGTCAAAGCACCAAGATTTGCTTGTTACAATTAATATTACATGATGGCTGAACAGAAGAGCGTTTATTTTCCCAAGGGAGTTTTACATTTACAAACATTTATGCAGCGCTTCACAAAACACTGTTTACACGCAGTATTTCATGTAATACTCACGACGCTTAGCATAAACGATAACAGTTGGGAGTCTCTATAAAGTCTTACAACCATGTTCCTTTAAGGCAGAACACATCTTAGGAAAGCGATTGCATGTGTGCGGGAGAAGGTATTATTCAAGGATGTTCACGCAGCATTGATTTGAACGCCAAAAGAACGCGGGGAGAAAGCTAGATATCCACCACTGGTTAAACAACCAAATCCTATGTGTAACTATTCAAGGAAGGATCTAGAAAACCTCTAAGGCAGTGGTTTTCAACCTTTCTAATGCCATGACCCTTTAATACAGTTCCTCATGTGATGGTGACCCCCAACCATAAAATTATTTTTGTTGCTACTTCATAACTGTAATTTTGCAACTGTTATGAATCGTATCTGTGTTTTCCAATGGCCTTAGGCAACCCCTGTGAAAGTGTTGTTCAACCCCCAAAGGGGTCGTGACCCACAGGTTGAGAACCGCTGCTCTAAGGCCTATTAAGTTAAAAGGCAAACAGCAAAACATCACGTAATATATCATGTTCCAGTCAGGGTCCTTGCTGCAGACAGGGGTCATTCACATGGTCCAAAGGAGGAGACCTCTTGGCAGGGTCTGCTTTTGGAGGTGTGGGCAGGGTTGAAACACAGATGCTGAGACACCCAGAATCTAGTGGCTGCGGGGCTCCAGGAATGGAGTGAAGTGAGCTACTGCCAGACACGAGAGCAAGGAGGGCTGAACGCAACGGAAAGCCAGCGGCAAGGATCACTGGTGAGGCTGACCTTCTAAAGCACAGGTCAGGACAGGGAAGGGCAGTGTGTCAGTCTGGCGTGGGAATGGATGGAGAGAATAGAGAATAACAGTGCGTATTATTTATGGAAGGGAAAAGCCTCATTATGTATTTATTTTTATATGTTTTTAAAAATTGATTTCAGAGGGAGAGAGAGAGATAGAAACATCAACGATAAGAGAGAATCATTGATGGGCTGCCTCATGCACCCCCGGCCCCCCTGCCAGCCCCCCAGTCCTCCTTCAGGAGATGGAGCCTGAAACCCAGCCATATGCTCTGACCAAGAGTCAAACCGTGACCTCCTGGTGCTCAGGTCAACGCTCAGCTACTGAGCCACACCAGCCGGGCAAAATCCTATTTTTATACATTTTATGTGGGTGTGTAAACGCCCGTAGAAAGTTCTAGTTCAAGGTATCCCAATCTCAGTTCTATTGAAATAATGGGACTGGATCATTTGTTATTGGGGGGCTGTCCCGTGCATTGCAGTGTGTTTAGCAAATCCGTGGTCTCTCCCAACGAGATGCCAGTAGCCCTGCACCCACCCACCCTGTTCCCTGGGTGTGACAATCAAGAACCTCTCCAGACAATGCCCACTGTCCCCCGGAAGCAAGTCACCCCGCTGGGCTTGACTAAGCCTACAGACCAAACTGGGGAGTCCCTGAAATGGAGGGCAGGTAGACAGAGCGCTGAGAAAGGGTTTACTCATTTTTAAAACTTACCTGTGTTGTTCTTCCACTGAGAGCATGTCCATGGCATGGGGAAATGATAAAATAAAGGAGGGAACAGCACGTGATTCATCCAAATGAATGGATGCGGCCTTCCTGGTGTAGTCCGTGGTGTGCACCTGGGTACCGGGTAGAGTAACCAGCCGCCCTCCATCCATCCATCGGAACACCTACCTGGCTGGGTTGGCAAGGGATTTGGCTGAGCTGGAATACTTACTCCCCTGCCGGCCGAGTCCCTCACCACCCCCCCCCCCCCCCCAGCATCAGAATTCCTGGGACCCCAACCGCCTAGGAGGAAACCATGAGATACATTCGCCCTTCCATCTCGCTCACGGGGGATTCGGGGCTCGGAACAAGAATGCTCCATGTGTTATTATTTTTTCCCCCCAACAAGAGGTGTTCATTGAGCTGATGGTATGTTTTTTTCTTTGCACAGGTTGGAGATACAGGGTATCAGTCACCCTGGCTGGAAAGCAGAAAGTGAGGGGGTACATCAGGGTTGCTTTATATGGAAGTAATGGAAACTCCAAGCAATACCAAATTTTCAAGTAAGTGCGATAGTCAAGCGGAATGACTGTACTTTCCCTGATAGATGGTTAATAAGAGATTGGGCATAAACTTCTACACGCATGTAGCCGTACAGAACCTTTGAGTCCTAGAATGTCAGAGCCGAAGGAAGTCTCTTAGCAGCTGATTGAGTCACTCCTTTTGAGGAGACAGAGGCCCAGAGAGGAAGCACTCGTGATTTTAAAGGCTGACTCCTCTGCATTGCCAATCACTGCTCCCTTCCAGCTTAAGTTGTGGGGCTGTTTTTGTTGTTTTTTTATTTTTATTTTATTTTTCAGAGAAAGGAAGGGAGAGAGAAAGAAACATTAATGATGAGAGAGAATCATAGATCAGCTGCCTCCTGCACACCCCCTACTGGGGATTGAACCTCCCAACCTGGGCATGTTCCCTGACCAGGAATTGAACTGAGACCTCCTGGTTCACGAGTCCACCCTCCACCACTGAGCCACACCAGCCAGGCCCTGCTTAAGGCTTAGAAACATCATGTTCTCCTTAGACAAGGCACATGTATGTGGCACCTGCTTCCCATCCCACCCACACACACTCCGTCCCCCACCTGTGCGGTGTTCCATGAAGAGCATGAAGCTAGCTCCCGTTGCTATGGTAGCCTCGCACCTAGCTTTCGCGGGTGTATGAGGCGCTTAGTAGCAATGTGCCGGATCACCGTGCTGTAAAATTAGATTCTGTTTTTGCACCAAGTTTGCATCACAGTTTTCAGGTGCTTTTCGGCCCTTTGACTACTTCTTATGCTTCGCATGAGATGCCCACAGAGGACCCGGCTGACGCACACGCCTCTTTAAACAAAGATAACAGGTCCTGCGTGAAATGAAAGAGTCAGTAAGCCACCCAAGTGGTTACCTTCCCTCCAGGTCCCAATCAAGACAGTGGAGCCGAAACCGGTTTGGCTCAGTGGATAGAGCGTCGGCCTGCGGACTGAAAGGTCCCGGGTTCGATTCCGGTCGGGGGCATGTATCCTGGTTGCGGGCACATCCCCAGTGAGGGGCGTGCAGGAGGCGGCTGATAGATGTCTCTCTCTCTCATTGATGTTTCTAACTCTCTATCCCTCTCCCTTCCTCTCTGTAAAAAATCAAAAAAAAAAATATATATATATATAGATATATAGATATTTTAAAGACAGTGGAAATGTAGAGTCCAGTTTAAAGGTGTGTTCTTCACAGATGCATCTGTGTCTTAGCGTCCCCGGATGTGTACGGAGGCCTTCAAGGGACTGGCAGAAAGCCGGCAGTCGCAGCCACTGTTTGGAGGAACAGCAGGGTGCGGGCACCTCGGTATTCATCTATCCGGCTGATAGGACTCTCTCTGTCTATGTTTGCAGGGGGTCCCTCAAGCCAGAAGCAAACCATGTGCATGACATCGATGTGGACATCAACGTTGGAGAAATCCACAAGGTTAAGTTCCTCTGGAACAACCACAGGATAAACCTCTTCACGTACAAACTGGGGGCTTCCAGGATCACGGTGCAGCGCGGTGAAGACGGCACTGAGTGAGTGTCCTTCATCCCGCCCGCGTCCTGTTCCCGTATCCCCTGATCCATCTGTCTCTGCAAACTTACCTGCCTGCATGCCGTCACCCACCCGCCCGCCTACAGAGCCTTCTACCCACCCATTCCTGCATCCCTTTCTCTCCATCCACCCAACCACTTACCTATCCACCTATCCACGCAGCCCTCCATCCACCCAGCTCTTCCTCTCGACTCTGCATCTTTCCATCTATCCCTCTGACTGCCTTTGAGAAATCAATCCCCGTTTTCCTTCAGCCAAATTCAACTTGGCCGGAGCAAGGCATCACTTGTAAGGCAGAGGTGCGAGAAACAGGCCAATAGGAGACTCTGTTTTACCTCCGACAATAAGCAAAGCACCTGGGCAGAAGCTGTAGGAACTCTCATACAAATCATTTTGTTTGAAGACTGTGGCCTGAGAGAAATACAGATTGGTGTTAGGATCTAGCTCGCAGCGGAAGCTGAGAGGAGAGAATCTGACTGGGTGAGAGCAGGGAGAGAACAGTGTTTAAAATGTGGCAAGAAAACCAGGCTACCGTGAAAGGGGATGATGGAAAATAACGGATGTCAGCGTCTGAAGGGAACGTGGAGATCACCTTTCACCGGCTCTCGTTTTAAGATGAGAAGAAGAGTGAGGTTCGCAGAGTCAGATCACGTGTAAGGCCACCGAGGAAAGCTAGAGGGGAGGATATTTGCAAACTATTTTCACAAACAGAAGGCCTTGCTCGGCTGCATGGCTTAGCTGTGCTGATGGGAAACGGTCAGAGTCCCGGCTCCTGGGCGTGGTGCTGGAAGGGTCAGAGGTCACTGCGGCTGTGCCAGAGAGCAGAGCCGGAGCCCGAGGCACGCCCTGGGCTGGAAACCGGTCCTCTGGCCTGCAATCCAGCCCCTGTCCCACCGTGCCCGCCCCGCTCACACCGCCGACCCCGGAGCTGAGGGTGGGTGGGGCCTGGCGGGGGCTGCATGGAGGAACTGTCTGAGTTTCTCAGCGTCTAGGTGGAGGTGAGGGTGGGTTTTGCTCTCCCGTACGGTACAGCTCACCGGCTGCCCATCCCCCACACCAACAGCTCACCCCGTGTACGGGCTTCCTGGCCAAGGAGCCACATGCTGCAGCTGAACCCTGAGGGCGGCTCGCTAGGCCAAGCACCCCCTTTTAGCCGAAGAGGAAGAGGAGGAGGCCGGGGGTCCTGCAGCTCACGGCTGCAGGCCTCACCCTCTTCAGGAGGGACATCCCCCCGTGATCTTACCCCCCCACCCCCCAGCATCTCTATGGAGATATAATCGTCATAGCCCGTGTTCACCCATCCAAAGTATCTACTTCAGTGACTTTCAGCAGATTTGCAGAGTTGTGTAATCGTTTCTAAAGTCAATTTCAGAACATTTCACCACCCTTCCCCACAAAACCCACGCCTATCTGCCATCATCCCATAACTTCCCATCTCTTTTCTGCAGCCCTGGACAACCTGTTTTCCATTTCGATAGATCTTCCTATTCTGGACATTTCAGATAAATGGAGTCATTATATATATATATATATATATATATATATATATATATACACACATACACACCACACACACACACATACACACACATACACACACATACATACATATATATGTGTATATACATAAATATATATATATATATGTATTCCTTTGTGACTGGCTTTATTCGTGTAGCATAATCTGTTCGAGGTTCATCCATGTTATAACATTATCAGTACTTTATTCCTTCTTACTGCCAGATAATATTCTGTTTGTTATATGGATATACCGCATTTTATTTATCCATTTAGCAGTTGATAGACACACATCAGGGATGTTTCACTTTGGGGCTATTACGAACAAAGCTGCTGTGAACATTTATGTACGAGTTTTCGCGTGCACATACGTTTTCATTTCTCTCGGGTCCGTACCTAGGAGCGGAATTGCTAGGTTGTGTGGTAACGCCTGTGTTGAGCCATTAGAAGACGCACCGGACTGTTGTCCAAAGTGGCTGCCACATGTTCCATCCCCAGAAGCAATGGAGGAGGGACCCCCAGGCTCTTTCTCCAGGGAAAGTTCCCTCTGGGCAGGCAGGGGCACCCCTGCCCCCTAAATTCAGTGCCAGGGGGTCGCCCAAAGCTTCTGGCTCACTGGAGACCCTCTTCGTTTCGAAAAAAAAAAAGAAAAGAAATCGGCCGCCTGACACAGCTGATTCACATTCAGCTTGTTAAAGGGCCGCAGGTGGAGAGAGTTTCTCTAATTGGCTTTGCTTAGTAGGAATCACGTGGACGCTGCGTGGGTAGCCGCGAGTTTCCGTCAGGAGGCCTGAGTTCCCGGGTTTGGCTGGCCAGAGGTGCACACCTTCCCACCAGCCCTGAGCCTCACGCTGCCCATTTCTCCTCCGCAGGTATCATTTCTGCGGCAACAAGACGGTGAAAGAAGACGAGCTGCAGACCCTCCAGCCTTGTTAAAAACATGGTGCTCAGCGGCCTGCGGGCTGAAAGGTCCCGGGTTCGCTTCCGGTCAAGGGCGTGGATCCTGGTTACGGCCACATCCCCTGTAGGGGGTGTACAGGAGACGGCTGATTGATGTCTCTCTCTCTCTCTCATCGATGTTTCTGACTCTCTATCCCTCTCCCTTCCTTTCTGTAAAAAATCAATAAAATATATTTAAAAGAAAAGAAAACACGGTGCTCTTGTCTCTTTGGGGTAATAAAGGTTTAATGCCCTCCTGTTGACATTACGGTGTTAGCGTGACATCCTCCGGGTTTTGAGGTCATGTTCTGGAAATGACTTTTAAGACTAGAACCCAGGCCCCGGCCATTGTTCTCAGTGGTGAGAGTGCCAAAGGGTCTCGGGTTCGATTCCTGGTCAAGGGCACATACAAGGGCGGCAGGTTTCATCCCTGGCACCAGGTGGGGTGCTTAGAGAGACCACCACTCATTGCGTCTCTCTCACCTGGATGTTTTTTTTTTCTCTCTCTCTCCTTCCCGCTCTCCCTTCCCCTCTCTCTAAAAATCAATGGGGAAAAAAAATGTCCTCGGATGAGGATTAACAACAACAACACAGAACGCTGGTGCCACGCTGGCCGCGGGTCGTGTCTGGAACCTCCCACCCGCGGTGCTTTGCCACCTCTTTCTCGGGGCACCTGTGTGGCCTGTTCGGCTGCAGACCGCGAAGCTCTGTCCTGTTCGAGAAGCTCATCACTCCTTTCACGTGCTGCCTGCCCAGCCTTTAACCTCTGAGGGCGAGGGAGCTGACCCCGCGGGAGAGCAGCCGGGTGGCATGCGCACCGCTGAGCCACGGGAGGGACTGGGCCTTTAAACACGTGGCTTTGCACATGGCACCACATGCAAAGGAACCAGAGATTGTTCTCACACAAGGTCCTTCTTCCGGCCTGGCCCCTGGTCTCCCAGTTCCTCTCCCAGGAACAGCGTGAGGTTTTCCCAGAAACATGTGTGCACCTACCTCATATACCCCCGCCCCACTTCCGCACGGGTGGCCTACAAAACACAGTGCTCACCTTGCTTTTTACACCACAAAAATAATTGGGATGTGATGGTCTAACTAGAGGCCCGGTGCATGAAATTCACGCAGGAGTGGGCCTTCCTTCCCCTGGCTGCTGGCACTGGCTTCTCTCTGGCACCCGGGACCCAGGCTGGCTTCCCTCCATTCGTCATTCGTTAGGAAGGACCTCGGAATGACGTCTGGAAGATGTCTGGTCTAATTAGCATATTATGTTTTTATTATTTTAGACTAGTGCACCAGGGTAGGGGAAGGAGGAGAGTGTACCTCAGCATGGGCTGCACCCTCTCCAATCTGGGACCCGTTGGGAGGTGTCCGACTGCCCTGTGGGATCGGGCCTAAACTGGCAGTCAGACATCCTTCTTGCAGTCTGAGACTGAGCCAAACCGGTTTCGGCCAGGACCCCCCCAACTTTTGAAATTCTGGGGAGGGGATGGGGTCTGGTAAGCAAGGCCCGGGAGCAGGGCAGAGAGGTGAGGGTGCGCAGTCTGGAGCAAAAATTAATATAAGACACTGTCTTATTTTCGGGGAAACAGGGTTGTTTGTCCTCTTTTCCTTTTTTTAAAAAAATATATTTTTATTTTTATTGATTTCAGAGAGGGAGACGGAGAGAAAGAAACATCAATGGTGAAAGAGAATCATTGACTGGCTGCCTTCTGCATACCCCACACTGGGGATGGAGCCTGCAACCCTGGCACGTGCCCTGACCGGGCATCAAACGGTGACCTCCCGGTTCATAGGTTGACGCTCAACTACTGAGCCACCCCGACCGGACTGTCTTCTCTTTTCCTTCTTGAATTGATTCGATGTGGAAACCACTGCGCTGGAGAAAAGTGACAGCCCGGGCTGACAGCCTTTCAGAACCAGCCAGTCATCGGTCCCGGAGGGGGCGTGAGGACCCGGAACCGGTGCCTCCCCTCCCACATCCCGCCTCCAGGGCAACTGTCCGCTTTCTCGCCAGAAGAAAGCGGTGCCCCGAAGGGTCGTTTTAATTGCGTGGAAGTCAGACCAGCCTGACAGGAGGCCCGATATCAAAGGAAACCAGGCATGCCCGCGCCTCCGATTCTCCAGCCGCCCAGCCCCCGGGATTCTGTCTGCTCGGTAACGGCATTGTTCCCAGCGGCCAGGAGGGGATCAGTAAGGACTCAGCCTGTGCTGATCACGGTAATTTGCCAGACACTAAAGTCATCTCTCTACCTGCCTCGACAGACAATGCTCTGGCAATGGTAGCCTTAGGAGGGAACAAAAAGGATGAAGATTACGGGAAGAATGGCCACACAGAACGGCTTAAACAAAGGAAGTCACTTGCACCTGGTGATCTTAACCTTGACATTGTAGAATTAGATCCTATTAATCAATTTTTTAACCCGCCTTTATTCAGCTTTGGTCACTGTCCTTGGGTGGTCGTTTTCTTGTGTTTTACAGGAGCCATTTTTAATTTTTTTAAAAATTTTTTAAAATATATTTTGATTTCTTACAGAGAGGAAGGGAGAGGGATAGAAAGCTAGAAACATCCATGAGAGAGAAACATCGATCAGCTGCTTCCTGCACACCTCCCACTGGGGATGTACCCACCACCAAGGTACATGCCCTTGACCAGAATCGAACCTGGGACCTCTCAGTCCGCAGTCCGACGCTCTATCCACTGAGCCAAACCGGTTTTGGCAGGAGCCATTTTTAATTTTTTAAATTTAATTTATTGTTTTTTTACATATGTTGTTGATTTGTTTAGAAAGAGAGGAAGAGGGAGAGAGCTAGAAATAACACCTGGCTGCCTCCTGCAGACCCCTCCTGGGGGCTGAGCCTGCAACCTGGCTGGGCACGTGCCGACCAGGCATGGAACCGGAGACCTGGGGGTGCCGGGACGGCACTCACCCAAAAGAGCCACACCTGCCGGGCCCGGAGCCGTTCGGCCAAGATTGGTCTCAGCTGCGGCAGTTTGATGCGTGATGTGAGCCCGTGGGAGAGCTTAGCACGAGGGCCGATTCCAGGAGCCGCTTTGGTCTCGGGTCTCCTTCATTTCAGGGGCAACGATCGCAGTGAGCTTGAGCCCGGAGCGGTCACCCCCAAACTCTTTTTGGTTTGGGGGGAGGGACCAGCCAGCCGCATCCCCCCCCCCCGCCCACCTGGGGCTCGGGTCTGAGGCTGGATGGCAGGCTCACAGCCCACCCAGGCAGCTGTGGGGGTCTGTCTCCTGGCTTCTCTTCTGGGAATCGTGGGGTCCCACTCGCAGGGCCTCTGGAAAACTGGGACCATCCCAACCACACGCACTGAGCTCCGCCCGCCCTGTGAAGAGCGAGCCAGCCACCTCCTGCTGAGATGTGACTTTACTTCTGCAACATGCAATCTCTAAAAGACTGAAATATCTCCTCATTATTCAAATAAGGATTCTTTTTAAAATATATTTTTATTGATTTCAGAGAGGAAGGGAAAGGGAGAGAAAAGCACTTATTTCACTGATTGGCTGTCTCCCGCACGCCCTCTAGTGGGGATGGAGCCTGCAACCCAGGCACGTGCCCTGACCGGGAATCAAACCACGGCCTCCTGGCTCACAGGTGCTACGCCAGTCGGGCTCAAATAAGGCTTCTTAAAAAAACATCTCTCCCTGGTTATGTTAACGACAGCTGTTGTCTGTGGGAAATTGGAGGAAAAACACGAACAATATAAAAACGACAAATAACCACTGTTGGCTTATAGTTTAGCTCCCTCTACCCACCCCTTTTTAAAATAAAAAATGGGGTTTATGTGTGTGTGTATGTACATGAGTTTGCTCTTACTATGCCTGTGTTTTACATGTTCTGTGTTGTAAATATTTTCCACAGCAGCGTCTTTCTCTCACACTGCTTTGGAATCATCAGATGCCGAGAGACAGTAATCCCAGGGCCCGAGGGGTTTGTCCGGCTGCTCTGGTTTGGGTGACACTCGCTCTGACACCCCTCCTGGGCTGTTTCCCAGGACAAGGTTTTTAACCGTTTCTGTGCCAGCGGCCCTCTGCCTGCCTGGGGCAACACGTGGGTCTCTCCTCAGAATAATGGTTTTAAATGTAAAATAAAATACAGGAGATTAGAAGAGGAAACGAATTCTCTTAAAAGAGTCTCCACATGGTAAAAAGAATCCATTTGTGAAACAGCCTGCTTCTTTATGCGTGTATTGACTAGCAGCATGTCAGACCGTGTGGTGGCTCTAAGAATGGCATGCCAAAACCGGTTTGGCCCAGTGGATAGAGCGTCAGCCTGCGCGGACTGAAGGGTCCCAGGTTCGATTCCGGCCAAGGGCACGTACCTTGGTGGTGGGCACATCCCCAGTGGGGGGTGTGCTGAAAGGAACAGATAGATGTCTCTCTCTCATCAATGTTCCTAACTCTCTATCTTTCTCCCTTCCTCTCTGTGAAAAATCAATAAAATACATTTTTAAAAAATACCCACTGGAATTATGCACCAAGGACCACCGCACGCCTTCAGGAGCTGGAGAGAAGCAAGGAAGGGTTCCTCATTCAGGTTTCAGGGGGAGCCAGGCCCTGCTCCCTCCTCGAGTTTGGAGACTTCCAGAAATGTCCGCTCTCTGACGCGGCCCCGTTTGTGGCCCTCCCCAGCCAGCGGGGCTCTCCTGGGGGGACTGGGATGCTGGACCCCAGGGGAAGGGTGGGTGTGGCCTTGTGAAGGCGTGTGGGCTCCGGGGTTAGGACGCTGGTGGGCACCGCCAGTCGGGACCAGGCGCACTGCGGTGCCCCGGGGTGAGGAAGAGAGGGGCCGGCCTGGCTCTGCTCGGGGTCGGAATGAGGGAGGACCCGCCAGAAGCCGCTGGGATGCTAAGTACACTTTTATTCCCGAGGAGGACAGTGCAAGGTCTTCACCGCTCACCGCCCCCTGCTGCCGGCCAGCCGGGGTTGGGGGGGAAAGGGGGCTCAGGTACAGACCTCCCGAGTCCTGCTGGGGGGCGGGAGGGCGCGGGCTCCCCAGCGCCCCCTACCGCCCACTCTGCCCGGGCGGCTCTCCCGGGCCGCTCTGGAGCTTCGGCTGGCACCACGGGTTTGGCCTCTGAGCCCAGCTGCACTTCCCCGGAGGCCTGGGGTGCTCGATGGGGGGCTTCCCCAGGCCAGGACAGCTGCTGTCTGCAAGACACCGTGCGGGAGCTGAGGCGGGTGCCCGGCGGGGCCAACATGTCCCACCCCCCCCACCCCGTTTTTAAAGACAGCAAGCAGGGCCTGGGGCCCGTTTGGCTCAGTGGATAGAGCATCGACCCATGGATGGAAAGGCCCAGGGTTCGATTATAGTCCAGTGAGAGGGCCAAGGTTTGATTCCAGCCAAGGGCATGGACCTCGGTTGCAGACTCAATCCCCGGCCCTGGTCCGGGCGTGTGTGGGAGGCAGCCAGTGGGGGTGTCTCTCACATCAGTGATCCAGTTCTCTCTCTGTCTCTCCCCCTCCCTTCCACTCTCTCTAAACATCCATGGGAAATACCCTCAGGGGAGGATTAACCAAAAAGAAAAAGAAAAAGAAAAAGAAAAGCCAGCAGGCAGGGAGGGAGCAGAGCGGACTGACCTGGCAGAGAGAAGTCGGGGTACTTGGGCAGCCAGTCGTGCTGCACGGTTTTCGGAGCAGCCGCAGGAGGGGGCTGCGCGGACCTCACCCCGTAGATCCTACAACAAGGACCAAAGTCAGGGCGTCACCCCTTCACCAGTAAGAACGAGAAGGAGAAAGAGAATCCGTGCAGTTTCTGTGTGCGCACGCCATGTTCACTTCCAGTCCTTCCCGGTTCTCCTGCCGGTGAGGATTATCACCCCCATTTCACAGAAGGGAAAACGGAGGCCACAGGAGCCCCCGCCCCTGCCCTCCCTGGGCACCCTGGGGCCTCCGGTTCCCACCATGAAGGTGACCCCATTAGTTTTTCACCCCCAGCCTCTCCCTGCAGCCCAGCAAGGACCACAGGCAGGACTTGGGGAGAATCCTGGGCCCAGACGGGACACGGGGGGTGGCGGGCTGGCTACTAGGAAGGCCGGGAAGTTTACAAACGAGGCCCGTGTCCAACCAGCCAGACGCAAACCGTCCTGGCGCTGGGGGACTGGGGGGGGGGGGCAGCTGGGGAGCCCCGGCCCGGGTCTGCCCTTCCTTCCTCCCCCCGGTGGCCCGGGTCCCGCCGGCCAGACTCACTCCTCGAAGGGCTTCAGGTGCGCCCTCTTGGACCGCTCCGTGAGGTCCAGGAAGTCCTGGTAGCAGTTCCTGGCCATGACGGAGTAGCGGGTGGCGCAGCCCAGCTCGGTGACGCCGGCGCGGGGCAGGTAGCCCGCAAAGCCGGGGATCGGGGGCTCCTCCATCGGCTTCTTGACGTGGCGGCACTCTGTGCGGAGACCCACGCCTCCTGAGGGCTCGGGGAAGCCCCCACCCCTGGCACCCCAACAGTTAGCCCCGGGGGACCCCTCGGCCTGTCCATGTCCTCACGGCAGCTGCCACGGGCTGGTGGGCGCCCCACAACAGGCAGCTTCACAGACCATGAGAGGTTGGTGCCATTATCACCTCCACGATACGGAGGAGGAGGAGGAGGAGGAGGAGGAGGAGGAGGAGGAGGAAGAGGAGGAGGAGAGGGAGACTCTGCAGAGGGGAAGGGCCTGGCCAGTGTGGCTCAGGGGTTAAGCATCGACCTATGAACCAGGAGGTCACAGTGCATTTCCCAGGCAGGGCCCAGGCCCAGGGCTCCATCCCCCCGCACGAGGCATGTGGGAGGCAGCCAGTCAATGATTCTCATCATTGATGTTTCTCTCTTCCTTCCTCATTGAAATCAATAAAAATATATTTTTATTTTACTTTATTTTTTAAAATATATTTTATTGATTTTTCACAGAGAGGAAGGCAAAGGAAAGTCAGAAACATCGATGAGAGACATCCATCAGCCGCCTCCTGCACGCCCCCTACTGGGGATGTGCCCGAAACCAATGTACATGCCCTTGACCGGAATCAAACCTGGGACCCTTCAGTCCCCAGGCCGACGTTCTATCCACTGAGCCACACCGGTTTCAGCAAAATATATTTTTTAAAAAGAAAGGGGTGAAGAGCCCCGGCCAGCATGGCTCAGTGGTTGAGCCAAGAGGTCATGGTTCGATTCCCAGTCAGGGCACAGGCCCAAATTTTGGGCTCGATCCCTCGTGTGAGGCATGCAGGAGGCAGCTAATAGATGATTCTCTTTCATCATTGTTGTTTCTAACTCTCCCTCTCTCTGAAGTCAGGAAGGAAGGAAGAAGGAAGGGAGGGAGAGAGGAAAGGAGGGAGGAAGGGGAGGGAAGAGAAGAGAGGCCTGGTCAAGGTCATACAGGAAGTGGTAGGACCAAGATTCAAATCCATGTCCGTCTGATTCCCGAGCCCGTGCCCTTGGACAGACCCTGCTGCTCCCTCAGTCTCCACGCTTCAGACGCTCTCCTGGACGGGATGGCTGACAGAGGGAGCAGGAGCAGCACCCAGGCAGGAAAAAGCATGGCGGCCTCAGCCCCGGGAACCTGCCTGCAGGTGTGACTGCCCGGCTGGCTGACCCCGGGCACCTGCACATGTGTCAGGCAAAGGGTTCCCGCCCCATCAGCCTCCTCCAGTGGCTGTAAAATCCAATTAGGCCATCGAGTCCCATAACCTCAGAGCTGGAAGGCACCCGAGGGAACATGGAGTCCATCCTTCCAGGCCCCGGATGTAAGGAGTGGAGCCCAGAGAGGGGCAGCATCCTCACACAGCAAACAGCGGCAGAGCTGAGCTACGTCCCAAACTCTCCAGCCAGTGCTCCCTGCCGTGTCTCAGAAAACCAATAAGCACAAGAAACGTGTCCTTGAAAGTCTTCAGTTCTCTATATAAAAGCCTAAGGGGCCGAAACCAGTGTAGCTCAGTGGATAGAGCGTCGGCCTGCGGACTGAAAGGTCCCAGGTTTGATTCTGGTCAAGGGCATGTATCCTGGTTGCAGGCACATCCCCAGTAGTGGGTGTGCAGGAGGCGGCTGATCGATGTCTCTCTCTCATCGATGTTTCTATCTCTCTATCCCTCTCCCTTCCTCTCTGTGAAAAATCAATAAAATATATTAAAATAATAATAATAAAGAAAAAGAAACGGGGCCTTTCCGTTCTCACTGCCGCCTGGGGCTTTGGACAGCGCTGCGCGGTGAGCTCTCCGGCTCAGCTCCTGGGGCCTGCCGGGCCCGGGCCCCCGGGGGGAAGGGGGCCGCCTCCGGGGAGCCAGTACCCAGGATCAGGGGGTGGTACTGCTTGTAGTACTGGTGCAGCGCCCGCAGGACCGTCTCCTCGCTGCAGATGGGCTTCAGCTTGGGCGCAGCGGCCACGGCGCGGCAGAACTCCCGCTGCTGGTCCTTGTAGCGCTGCGTCTTCTCGCGGAAGGCCTGCAGGCAGGGGGACATGCGGTCCTCGCTCGAGGTGTCCTCGCAGCTCAGGTACGGGACGAAGCCTGTGGGGAGGGCCGGGGAAGGGAGCCGGCCGTCAGCAAGCGGGGCCCAGACTCTCTCTCGGTCCCGAGCCGGGCAGGCCTTCCTGGGCCCACGGCTTCCTAAAGGCCATTCGGACCAGCGGGGCGCTGGCTCCCCTGCGGCTGGGCCCTCCCCGGCCTCAGACCACAATGACCTTGGACACGGGGAGGCCCCTTTGCACAAGGACACGGCACTCAGAGGCTCTGCGGGCAAAGCCCCCGGTGGGAGGCAGCGGGGGAGGCGGGCGCAGCGTGGAATGGGCGGAAATGACAGTCTATGGAGCAATGGAAATTACTCGAGGTTTTAGAGAGAGAGAGAGAGAAAGCTCATTTTCCCCGACACTTCCCAAATGCAACTGGGGATCTCTCCTGTCCGACCGTCGGGAAATTGCGGGCTTATTAAAAGCACAGGCCTACTGCACACACACAAAAAGGTACATTCGTGAGCTGCGAGACCCCAGCCCAGAACCATTCTTCACCACTTCCTGCAAAATCGCAGATAGTCATTACGATTAGTAGGGGTAAAACACAGCTAGGTGTTTACACTGGAAGGACAGAGCTTGGAGAGACTCAGACACAGACCAGGGCAGGAGGCCGCATGCAGAGCCGCGTGAAGATGGAGGCGCAGGTGGCGGGGATGCTGCCGCCAGCCAAGGTCTGCCGGGGCCTCCAGAGGCTGGAGGAGGCAGGAAGGGCCCTCTCCTGGGCCTTT
The DNA here is from genome assembly GCA_004026805.1 of Lasiurus borealis. NCBI lineage: Eukaryota > Metazoa > Chordata > Mammalia > Chiroptera > Vespertilionidae > Lasiurus > Lasiurus borealis. The sequence goes on along the minus strand of PVJN01019242.1, from coordinate 2,542 downwards.
GAGGGAACACAGCCCTGCTCCCTCCTGGGCTGCAGACGTCTGGCCTCCAGAAGGGTGTTGTTTTACAGGACAGCCCTCGGAAAGGCATACACCCATTTTACAGACGTACGTACTTACCACCGAGAGGTAAGTAACTCACAGCCACACAGACGAGGCCAGGCAGCCCCTGGAACCTCTGTTTGCTCGAACCCGAAGCCTGCTGCCACCCTGTGTGGGCACAGCCTTCCCTGTTGGACTGGGTGAGGCCGGGCATCGGGGCAGAGTCCCCGCACCTCCCCACCTGAGGACACCTGAGGGCCACGGGGTCACTGGATTTGTCCCCGCAAAGTGACCTGCTGTTCTCGGCGGCCTGAACCGGTTGGCCCGGTAAGTGGGGTGACCGGTGGTCCAGCAGCCACGGCATTTCCTGGAACACAGGACGGTCTGTCCATGCTGAAAGCCGGGCCGTTCTGGGCAGCCGGGCACCGTCCCTCTTGAGGACACGGGTGGGGGAGGGCGAGGGGGAGGAGTGGGGCCGGAGGCACCGTCTACGGGAGACTCCGGAGAGCCAGCTGGGGGAGGAGGCCGGGCCTCAGGCTCTGTCCAGGCTGGTCCAGACATTTCCCGGATATGAACTCAGTGAGTGCTCCCGGCACACTCATTGGGTCCCATCCTGGGGGGGGGGGGGGGGGGCTAAGTTGTATCTCTCTCTTTTTTTTAAATATATCTTATTGATTTTTTTTACAGAGAGGAAGGGAGAGGGAGAGAGAGTTAGAAACATCGATGAGAGAGAGACATCGATCAGCCGCCTCCTGCACGCCCCCTACTGGAAATGTGCCTGCCACCAAGGTACATGCCCTTGATAGGAATCGAACCTGGGACCCTTCAGTCTGCAGGCGGATGCTCTAGCCACCGAACCAAACTGGTTTCAGCCAAGTTGTCTCTCTCACTCCCTTCTCAGAACCCAGTCACCGGCCGCCGTCAGCAATGGGGCGCTCTGAGCACAGATCTTAACGGCCAAAGCACCGGTTCGGGCCCCGCCAGCCAGACCGACGTGGACGAGGGGCCGGAGCAGGGCCAGGAACCAGGACTCCGGCTCTGGTGCCCGGCACATCTCCCCACCCATCCCCACCCCACTCCCCTCCCCACCCCCACCCCACCCCCACCCCACTCACCGCAGTAGCCTGGCGTGACGGGCAGCTGTCTCATGAAGACCCGGGGCGAGTCCATGACGGGGCGCTCTGGTAATGAAGGGGAGACGGGGTGGGACTCGCACCCGGAGTCCCTGCGTGAAGAACGCGCGTCCCGGGGGCTGGAGCCGTGGGGGAAGAGTGAGTTTCCGGGGGCCGGAAGGAGGGGCGGCCCTGCCAGCTGCACCAGGACTCGGAGGTGAATGTAGTTACCAGGTGTACGCACCGCCCCCCTCCACTGCCCCTGCCCTGGGGCCCCCCAGCCTTCCGTCTCTCCCCACAAGGGCCACCAACTGTGACGGAGGTAAGATGGGGAGACCAGGAGCCCCCACGTGAGACTGGAGGGTGAGGCGCTCTCACCCCGGAGCCTTTCTTCATCCAGGGGGAGTCAGGTCTCCATGGTGATTTTGCAGCCCATCCCCCACCCCCTCAGGACACCCGGAAGACATTTGGGGCTGTCCCTACTGGAGGATGGGGTGCTGCTGGTTATCGAAGGTCCTGGGTTTGATTCCAAGTCAAGGATGCAGCTCAACATCCTTCAGACCCCAGGGCGTTCCCACAGCCAAGTAGTGTGGAGTTCAGGGTGGCTGAGAGGGAGGCGGGGACCCCGAGCATCCCTTCCTGGGGGTGCTGTCCCCCCGCCAGGCGCCTGCCCGCTGCAGGGGTGGCCTGAGGGCCCCTCTGAGATGGGCCGGGCCAGCAGAGATGCCGCCAGGTGCACGGGCCACGCCAGGCCGCCTCTTAAAAGGGATGCCCTCCCTCCTGCCCTCCCTCCCTCCCCGGCCGGTGTGGCTCAATGGTTGGAGCCTGGCCTGAAGGATCCTGGGTTCTGTCCTCCCGGGAAACTCGGGGCACCTACCGTGCTTGCAGGGGGGATCCCCGACTCCAGCTGAGGTGCACGGCGGAGGCAAGTAATCCATGTCTCCCCCTCACATTGATGTTTCTGCCTCTCTGCCTCCCCCTCCCTTCCGCTCGGTCTGAAAATCGGTGGGAAAAACAGGTTGAAAAAGGGAAGTGAGGCGCCCCCCCCCCAAAGGGACACGTGGCCTCGGGGCGAGGGCCAGGGGGTCAGGTTTAGCGGGCAAAGATGGGATGAAACAGCTCGGACACGCAGAGGCCACTGGCCAGGGGACACGCGTCCCTGCCCTCCTGTGAAGCCTCACCACCACGCTCAGGAGCAGCGCCTATGGGGTCCCCATTTTACAAAGAGGGAGGCGAGGGGGTGGGAGGCACAGAGGCTAAGCAACTTGTCTGAGGCCGTGGCACCCAGGGAGGGTGCGGGGCTCCCTCTGAACTCCGAGGGGCGGGGTTTGTGGCCCAAAAGCAAACCGCTGGAGAGGGAGCAGCGCCCGGCCTGGAGGAAGGGGCGGGGG